>APFE030063248.1:0-39454 GCA_000404065.3 Pinus taeda
CCAAACTATGGGCCCTGTTTGGGTAAATTGGTACCCCCGTTTGGGTAATTTGGTACATCAACTTCCCGGGGTCGTAACTTTGGCATACGATCTCCGTTTTACGTGCATGATAGCCCGTTGGAAAGATCTCTCCGAGGAATACGACGGGAAAGATGATTTTTTTTCAAAAAAATCGCGGAGCAAGATTCCCCAAAAAACGTCGTTTAGGGCCTCAAAACGGCTCCGGAAGTTCAGGACCCGAAAAACTGCTAAAAATAGTAAACTGCGCTATAATTAAGGAAACTGAAAATGTTGAGGTGGGGGTCTAGGTGGACTTGGCAGGTGGCCACCAATATCCACCTAGATCAATAGTTGCATTTTCGTCACTCCCTCTCAAAAAGAAAGGAATTAAACTCTATCCAGATCCAATACCTTTGGAATGTTCTACATGCAACACTTCTATCTGTTGTTGTTGCTACCACAACATCTACAAGTGAAAAGCATCAATAAAAAATAAAAAAAATAATCACTAAATCAATCTGCAATTGTCTACTGTGAAAATGTGCTGCAGCTGACTCTACAATTGAGCCTCTTGCTCTATTGTCAAATATTCTCTACACTCCTCAGTACTTGACTCACACTGATCCCTGCCTACTAGGAAAATGTGATACTGCTAACTCTGCTACTGAGCCTCTTGCTCTATTGTCAACATTGCTATGCACTCCTCAGTATATCACTGACATTTATCCTACTTCCACTAAATCTTGTGGGCCCCCATAGCAAGGTAATGATCCATCAGACAAAAGCACCTCACCAGACCCTGCCCAAATTTATACAACTCTTAGGACTATTGATTCACATCACCCCACCTCTCACTTGGAGGTATGGATACATGTCCCCCCTTTACCCACTTGGCTCAGAATTTCCTCCTACTAGAGGTATCTACTTTAATGGTTGTTTCCACTCTATCTCCTCTTTGTTGCTCCATTTTTGGCTCCTCCATATCTTGTTAAGGCTACTTTTGAGGCTCCATGTTGAGAGGTATAACATGCTCCCTCTCAACACAAAATATCTAGTGTCTGCCTTTCTCCTCAAGACTTTTCATGCATGAGATCAATCTAATCTACTCATACTATTGTTGCTACTGCTCTCCCGTTGCTTCTGCACTTTTGTTGGAACTACTACAATAATGAGTACAATCTCCCCAAATTCTAAAGTATCGACATCCATGAGGCTCCTCCCTATGAAACTAGACTCCCTCTGAGTCTTGATCTCCCTGTGGGAAATATATTTTCCCCTCAATCTTCCAAAATCAATGATTAAAACTCTTTTTCCTGTCATTAAAAATTGGCTCATTGATATGCCCACTAGCATCCTTCTAGCTCCATTAAGAACTCTGCACATAGGGCCTTCTATATCTACCCTGAACTAGAGTTCCATAAATTTGTAACTGGAAATTCAACTGCAAGGACAACTTAGAATTCTTCTATTCTATTGTGATTTCAACTCTGACACCATGAAGAAATTTCTAGAAATATAGCTCTGATACCATGTAGAAATTTTTACAAATCTAGCTCTGATACCATGTAGAAATTCCTTGTAGATTCAAATTGCTAATTATAATTTACTAAAAAAATAGACTTGAATCTACTTTACTCATCAGCAGAAATAATTAGATGATCAATAAATCACAAAGCATAAAAGAGAAAGAATTCAATCAAAACATTATACAATGATTTCCTAGGGAAAGCCATAGCTAAAAAATCCTACTATCTGTATATTTCATTAGTAAAAAAATATGAGAATATTACATTTCTTTTCTCAAGCCTGAGCAACCTATGCACTATCTCTTTTTGTCTCCCTGCTTTTTAGACAAGCCTTGGATAAATACAATATGCTATGCTCAACCTTGAGCTCAACCAACACAAGCATTTTGTATCCTCTTCCTAACTGAATGCCTTTGTCCAACGCTAAGCCAAATTCCAAGTCTTTCAAGCTCCTACTTCCTTGCATTGTTCAATGAGGAATTAATACCGTATTTAATAGATATTTTCCTCCATTGGATTGTGTAGTTCTTTTAGGCTCTTCCTCTTACTTCGTGCACCATATGTACATTTTGGATGAGTATACAACTGATAGTACATTGTCCCTGAACTCTAATCTCAACTGGATCTTTCCCAAATCTGACATGCATAAGTTATGTATGAATGAATCTTCAGTTTGCTAGTTGATTACTTCAGGAAACACCACAATACACTTTAGGAAGCACCACACTGCACCTTAGGAAACACCACATTGTACTTCAAGTAACACCACACTGCACTTTAGGCGGCACTACACTACACTTCAGGCAACACCACACATCATCTCACGTAGCACCACACTATACTTCAAGCAACACCACACTAAACATCAAACCACACCACACTGCACTTTAGGAAGCACCACTCTACACTTCAAGAAACACCACACTACTTGACATCCCACTAGTTCTGCCATCAATTGGAACTAATTTAACTAATTTTAACTCAGTTAAATTGAATTAATTAATTACAACTCAAAATAAACTGAACCAGGCCTCCTACAATGTAGGAGACACTCTACATGACTTCATTTATAGCCTCAGATCAAATTAATTGAGCCAACTAAGTCAAATTAACTTAGTTGACTAAAACAAGATGTCTTGAGATGTGGAATTACCATTATATTCCCAATTTAATTCAAGGACAAAATTAAATTTGGATTTTGTTGTTGCATTTTCAACACGCCCTCTCAACAAGAAAGGGATTAAACTTTATCATTATGTAGTAACTTTGGAATGTTCTGCCTTAAACACTCCTCATTGTTGTTGTTGCTATTACAACATCTGCTATTGAAAAACATCCAAAAAAATAAAATAATAATCACTAAATAAATTTGCAAGTGTCTACTGTCAAAATTGTGTTGTTCTTGACTTTGTTACTGAGCCTCTTTCTATGTTGTCAACTCTTCTTTGCATTCCTCGGTATATGACTGACACTGATCCTTGTCTACTGGGAAAATTGTGTTCCTATTTACTCTACTACTGCGTCTCCTACATTGTTTTCAACACTTCTCTACACTCGGTATCTGACTAAAATTGATCCTCTTGCTACTAAATATTGTGGAACCTCGTAGCAAGATAATGGTCCATGAGACAAAAACACCTTAATGGACCTTGCCCAAATGTCTACTACTCTTGGAACTATTGCTTCACATCACCCCACCTCTCACTTGGAGTTATGGATGCATGTACTCGCTCACCTACCTGGCTCGAAAGTTTCACCTATTGGAGGTCTATGCTTGAGTGGATTCTTCCACTCTGTCTCCTCTCCGCTTTTCCATTTGTGGCTACTCCATAGCTTGTTGAGGCTGCATTTCGAGAGGTCTAACATGCTCCCTCTCAACCACCAAATCTCTTGTGTCTCCCTCGCTCCTCGGGGCTTTTCATGCAAGATTTAAATATAATCTACTCATAGTACTACTACTATTGTTGTTGTTGCTTCTCTACTGCTACTTCCACACTTCTACTACAATAATGAGTCCGGTCTCCCCAGATCCTTAAGTATTAGCTTCCACAGGGCTACTCCCTCTAAAGCTAGACTCCCTCTGGGCCTCGATCTCCTTGTGGGAAATTTCACTGCCCTTCAATCTTAGAATATCAATGATCAAAACTCATTTTTGTGTCACTAAACATTGGCTCATTGATCTGCCCACTAGACGCCTTCTAGCTCCATTAAGAAGTTTGCACATAGGGTCTTTTGGATATGCCCTAAACTTGAGCTTCACCAATTTGCAACTCAAAATTCACCTACAAGGACAAATTCAAATTATTTTGTTCTATTGTGACAATAACTCCAATACCATGAAGAATTTTTTACAGATCTAGCTTTGATACCATGTGGAAATTTCTACAAACCTAGCTCTAATACCATGTAGAAATTCCTTGTAGATTCAAACTAGTAATAGTAATTTACTAAAATAATAGACTTGAATCTACTCTACTCATCAGCAGAAATAATTAAAGGATTGATAAATCATGAAGTATACAAGAGAAAGAAATCAATCAACACATTACACAACGATTTCATAGAGAAATCAACAACTAAAAATCCTTTCTATATGTATATTGCATTAGTCAAAAATAAGAGAAGATTGCAATGCTTTGCTCAAGCCCAAGAAACCTATGCAATATCTCAATCAGTCTCACTATTTCCTAGATAAGCATTGGATCAATAAAATATTCTCTGCTCAACCTTAAGCTCAACCAACACAAGTATCTTCTATCCTCTGCATGACTGACTTCCTTTGGCCATCACTTAGCCAAATTCATAGCCTTCCAAGATCTTACTTTCCTGTGATGTTCAATGAAGAATCAGGCCCTTATTTAATAAGAATTTTCCTCCATTTGGATTACGCGATTCCTTTAAGCTCTTCCTCTAATTTCATGCGCTATTTGTACAATTCAAATGAGTATACAACTAATAGTACACTATCTCTGAACTCCAATCTCAACTGGGTCTTTCTCAAATATGACACATGCATGAGTTATTTATGAGTGAATCTTCAATTTAATGGTTGATAAATTCAGGTAGCACCACTCTGCACTTCAATAAGTACCACACTCAATTGTAGGAAACACCACACTACTAGACCTCCCACTAGTTCCTCCTTCAATTGGAACTAGTTTAACAAACTTTAACTGAGTTAAACTAAATTAATTAATTACAACTCAAAATAAACTAAAATAGGGCTCGTATAATGTAGGAGAGACTCCACATGACTCTTGTTAGACCCTAAACTCAAACTAACTGAGGCAACTAAGTCAAATTAACTTATTTAAGTAATACAAGTTGTCATGAGATGTGGAATTACAATTTTTTCCCAATTTAATGCAATGAGAAAATTAAATTAGGATTTTATTTTTTTCATTTTCAACACTCTCTCTCAACAAGAGAGGAATTCAACTCTATCCTGGTCTAGTACCTTTGGAATGTTATCCATGAAACACTTCTCTCTATTTTTTGAAAAGCATCCAAAAATATAAAAAATCAATCACTAAATCAATCCACAACTGTCTGCTGTGAAAACTATGATTTTGCGGACTCTGCTACTGAGCCTTCTTCTGTATTGTTAAGTCTGCTCTAAACTCCTTAGTATCTGACTGACATTGATCCTTGTCTACTAGGAAAATTGTGCTACTGCTGACTCTGCTACTAAGTCTCCTCCTCTGCTTTCAACACTGCATTTCACTCCTCAGTATCCGACTTACATTTATCTTTCTTCTAATGAATATTGTAGGGTCCCGTAGCAAGCTAATCATCCATGAGACAAAAACACCTGAATGGACCCTGCCTAAATTTTTGCAACTCTCAGGGACTATTGCTTTACATCACCCCACCTCACACTTGGAGGTATGGCAACATGTGCTCCCTTTGCCCACTGGGCTCAAAATTTCCTGCTATTGGAGGTTTCTACTTTAGTTGATGTTTTCGCTCTACCTCTTCTCCACTTCTCCATTTGTGGCTACTCCACAGCTTGTTGAGGTTGCTTCTGAGGCTACATGCTGAGAGGTCTAAGATGCTCCCTCTCAACCACCACATCTCTATCTTCCTTGCTCCTCAAGGCTTTGTATGAATGAGTTATATCTAATCTAGTCATGTTGTTGATGCTACTGCTCTCCTACTCCTTCCGTACTATTGTTGTAACTACCGCAATAATGAGTCTGATGTCCCCAGATCCTAAGGTACTAGCTTGCTTAGGGTTTCTCCCTTTGAGTCTTGATATCCTTGTGGGAAATCTCTTTGCCCCTCGATATTCCAATGTCAATGATCAAAACTCCTTTTTGTGTCACTAAACATTGGCTCATTGATCTTACAACTAGCAGCCTTGTAGCGCCATTAAGAAGTTTTTGCATCAGGTCTTCTACCTCTGCCCTGGGCTAGAGCTCCATCTATCTCCAATTAGAAATTCACTTGCAAGGACAACTTCAAATTCTTCTATTCTATTTTGATTTCAGCTCCGATACCATGTAGAAATTTCTACAAATCTATCTTTGATACCATGTAGAAGTTTATATAAAATCTATCTATGATGCCATGTAAAAATTTGTGCAAATCTAGCTCTAATACCATGTATAAATTCCTTGTAGATTCAAATTCCTAATTTGAATTTACTAAGACAGTAGACTTAAATATACTCTACTCATCAGCGGAAATAATTAAATGATCGATAAATCATGAAGCATACAAGAGAAATAATTCAATCAACACATTACACAATGATTTCCTAGGGAATTCCACAACTAAAAACCCCTGTGCAATATGTATATTCCATTAGTTAGAAAATATGAAAATATTACAGCTCTTTGCACAAGCCTGAGCAACCTATGTACAATATCTATGTGTCTCACTACTTCCTAGACAAGCGTTAGATAAATACAATATGCTCTGGTCAACCTATAGCTTAACCAGCACAAGTAGTTTATATCCTCTACCTGACGAACTTCATTTGGACAACAGTTAGCCAAATTCCTAGCCTTCCAAGCTCCTACTTCCTTACGTTGTTCAATAAGGAATTAGGCCCTTATTTAATGTGAATTTTCCTCCATTGGATTGTGCAGTTCCTTTAGGCTATTCCTCTGACTGCATGCACCATCTGTACAATTCAGATGAGTATACAACTAATAGTACACTATCCTTGAACTCCAATCTCAACTAGGTATGTCTCATACCTAACATGCATGAGTTATTTGTGAGCGAATCTTTAGTTTAATGTTTGATCACTCCAGGCAGCACAACATTGTACTTCAACCAGCACCACACTACACTTTAGCTAGCAGTACACTGTACTTCAAGCAATGCCACACTGCACTTCAGGCAGCACCACACTACACTTCAAGAAGCACCACACTGCACTTCATGAAGCACCACACTACACTATAGGCAGCACCACACTCGACTATAGCAACACCAAACTATTAGACCTCCTACTAGTCCCTCCATCAGTTGGAACTAGTTTAAGTGATTTTAACTTAGTTAAACTGAATTATTTAATTACAACTCAAAATAAACTCAACTAGGGCTCCTATAATGTAGGAGAAACTCTACATGATTCAATTTAGACCCTTAACTCGAATTATCTGACCCAACTAAGTCAAATTAACTTAATTAACTAATACAAGTTGTCATAGGATGTGGAATTACAATTTTATTCCCAATTTACTTAAAGGACAAAATTAAATTAGGATTTTCTTGTTGTATTTTCATCACTCCCTCTCAACAAGAAGGGAATTCTACTCTATCTTTATATGGTTCCTTTGGAACGTTCTACATGCAACACTTCTCTTTGTTGCTATTGCAACTGTAACATTCGCAACTGAAAATCATAAAAAAAAAAATTAAAGAAAATAACCACTAAATGAATATGCATCTGTCTAATGGGAAAACAATGCTACTGCTAACTCTTTTGCTGAGCCCCTAACTTTGTTGTCAACTCTTCTTTTCACTCCTCAGTATCTGACTAACATTGAGCCATGTTTAGTGGGAAAACTATGTTGTTACTAACTCTGCTACTGAGCCTCCTATTCTACTGTCAACACTACTTTAAACTCGTCAGTATCCGACTGGCATTGATCCTCGTGCTACTGAATACAGTGGGTCCTCATAGCAAGATAATGATCCACGAGAGAAAAACACCTCAATGGACCCTGCCAAAATTTCTACAACAATTGGGACTATTTCTTCACATTGCCCCACCTCTTACCTAGAGGTATGACTGCATATGCTCTGTCTACCCACTTGTCTCGAAATTCTCTCCTCCTAGAGGTCTCTCCTTGAGCAGATGTTTTCACTCTGTCTCCTCTCGGCTTCTCCATTTGTGGTTGCTCCGCAAGCTGTTGTGGTTGCTTCTGAGGCTGTTGAGAGGTCTAAATACTCCCTCTCAACACCAAATCTCTATTATCTTCCTTTCTCCTCAAGGATTTTCATGCATGAGCTAAATCTAATCTACTCATATTGTTGTTACTACTGCTCTCCTACATTTTTTGCATTGTTGTTGCATCTGTTGAAATAATGCATTTGATCTCCCCAAATATTGAAGTGTTAGCTTCTATAGACCTGCTCACTCTGAAACTAGACTCTCTCTATGTCTCGATCTCCCTGTGGGAAATATCGTTTCCCCTTAATCTTCAAATATCAATGATCAGAACCTTTTTTTGTATCACTAAACATTAGCTCATTCCTTAGCCCACTAGGAGCCTTCTAGCTCCATTAAGAAGTCTGCACATAAGGTCTTCTAGATATTCCCTCAACTAGAGCTCCATCAATTTGCAATTCGAAATTCACCTCCAAGGAAAATTTAAAATTCTTCTATTCTATTGTAAATTCATCTTCAATACCATGTGGAAATATCTAGAAATCTAGTCGTGATATCATGTAGAAATTTCTACAAATCTAACTATGATACAATGTAGAAATTCCTTGTAGATTCAAACTTCTAATTGTAATTTACTAAAACAATATAGTTGAATCTACTCTACTCATCACATGAAATAATTAAACGATCGATAAATCACGAAGCATACAAGAGAAATAATTCAATCAATGCATTACACAATTATTTCCCACGGAAAGCCACAACTAAAAACCCTTGTTATCTGTTTATTGCATTAGTCAGTAAATATGAGAATATTACAATGCCTTTCTCAAGCCTGAGAAACCTATCCACTATCTCTATCTGTCCCACTACTTCCTAGACAAGCCTTGGTGAATACAATATGCTATGCTCAACCTTGAGCTCAACCAGCACAAATATTTTCTATCCTCTACTTGACTCACTAGCTTTGGCCAACACTTAGCCAAATTCCAAGCCTTCCAAGCTCCTACTTCCTTATGTTATTCAGCGAGGAATTAGACCCTTATTTAATAGGAAATTTCCTTCATTGAGTTTTCAAGTTCCTTTAGTCTCTTCTTCTAACTGTATGCACCATCTCTAAAATTCTGATGAGTATACAATTGATCGTACACTATCCCTGAACTCCAATCTCAAATTAGTCTTTTTTAGATCTGACATGCAAGAGTTATTTATGGGTGAATCTTCAGTTTACTGGTTGGTCAATTCAAGAAACACAACACTGCACTGCATGCACAACACACTACACTTTAGAAAGCACCACACTGCACTTTAGGGAGCACCACACTCGACTACATGAAACACCACATTACTAGACCTCCCACTAGTTCCTCCATTAGTTGGAACTAGTTTAATTTACTTTAACTCAATTAAATTGAATTAATTAATTACAACTCAAAATAAAATCAGCCTATAATGTAGGAGACACTCTACATGACTCTAGTTAGACCCTCGACTCGAATTAACTGAGCCACCTAAGTAAAATTAACTTAGTTAACTAATACAAGTTGTCATGAGCTGTGGAATTATAATTTTATTCCCAATTTAATTCAAGGACAAAATTAAATCAAGATTTGCTTGTTGCATATTTAATAGAGGCATTGTATGAGTGATTTTGACCTCTTATATGCCTTGAGCGATTTTAACCTCTTATATGCCTTTAAATCGAAACTACTCAGCCATAAATTAAACATGCTAATAATCTCTAAACTCACGTAAGCTAACAAACAAAAAAAATAAATTATAATTTCTTTAATTTATGACTTTTAGAAAATTTTCAGAGCGAAAAAAGCTTAATTATATTATATAAGATATATAATGGACAAAATGTACATCATTAGTGCTTGAGGAAACTAGACCAATTTGTACAAAATTTTTGAAATAAGATCGTAGGACATAGTATTCCACAAAATGACACTTGGCCCATCAGAATAGTTAGCCAGTTAGCTTGCAGAAAGATAGATAACACAGCTTCAAAAAGGGAAAATAGTATCCTATGTCAAAAGAACTATATCCAGGTGAGTCATTTAAGCCACCAGCAGTATCAGTGGCGGAATACATAAACACAAAATTTCAGTAGACTAGAAAGATGAAGATGGAAAGGACATACCTAGGATTCAACAAAGAAAATTGGAGTTAAGTACCAAGGAGGGAAAATTCCTGGATGGAGAAAATTTCCGCAACTGATTTTACCTCCACGTTCCAGATACCTGACTTAGATAGAAGACCTTTCTTGGATAAAATGACAGCTTGTTGGTTCTGAGATCTGTAGATATGCTACATGGAATATCCCTCCATCCTCCTCCAAAGATACATAATTCTATCCATCTAGCCGACAAGATGTGGTTTGTAGATAATGTTCTTTCCTAATACATAATCAGCTATGATTTTGGAGTCTCCGTAAATTAGAAGGGGATGAATGTTTAGGAAAAGGCAGATGGAAAGAAGTCTTGCCAGAGCCATCGCCTCGGCTTTACAATTGGTACCCTTTCCCCCATCCCATGAAATAAGATATTGTAAGTTTTTGTCCATAATGATATGAACCCCACAACCGCAAATACCATTTTGTGTTGCACCGGCGAAATACGCTCTTGGAAACAGAATATGATCTTGTGTTTGTTTTGATTCATTGGGCATTTTACTCTTGGAATTTTTTGCAGGTAAAGAGTTATAAAGGGATACAATACAATAAAAAAAAACCATGAAAGGCTCCTTTCTGTCCTTGAAAATAATATGATTTCTCCATCTCCATATAAACCAGAGGACAATAATAATGAAAGGCCGTCAGGATTCTTTCTGGCAACTCCACCAAACAAAAGCCTCTTTTATAGAGGCATGAGTAACATGAGGGAAACCAAAATAATTAGCGACAGCTTGCCAAAGTTGTTGAGGTTCATGACATTGGAAGAACATGTGATAGTTTTTTTCCTCAGCTAATTTGCAAGCTAAACAATACCGAGGCCCAAACCAACTCCTCTTCTATAAATTATCCCATGACAGGATTTTGTTATGGAAGACCAGCCATGAGAAAAATATGGCTTTGGAAGGACATCCAGATTTCTAAAAAATTACTTGAAATAAAGGGATAGAAAGAGCACCCTTCAAACTTCTCAAGTTTAAGTAAATATCCTTTACACAAACAAGCACCATTCCTTTTGTGCTCTTCCAAATGAGGACGTCATCTTCCAACAAACGACAAAAACCACAGTTCCTCAAACAGCATTTGATCTTCTCCCACTGCCAAGCCAAATCACCAGACATCCCCATATTTTTGGCATCCTTCCAAAGAGGAAAAGGGCCCTGTCATGCTGCAATAAGCTTGTTCCAAGTAAAGAAACCCTTTCTATGAAAGAAATTTAGAAGCCCGTCACACAAAATGATATCATCCCCCCCGCTTAAGAATGGATTAATCCCGATGAGGATCCTTTTTCCAGTCTGGAGACTCCATACCAATTTTTTTAAGAAATAAGCTTCGACCTTACGGAAACTCATCCATATTGCCGCTTCATAAGTGGATCCAATCTTTCCCAACCTAAACCAGTAATTTATATCTTTGTTGGCCATATATTTTTTTTATGGTATTGCTCCAGGGACCCTCCCCAAAAATACCTCTCCAAAGTGACTTGCAAATTAGTGCCTTTCCAAAAGACCTTAGATCTAGAACGCCCCATCCTCTTAACTTCTTTGGCAAGGTGATATCTGATAGTCTAGATAGGTGATATTTTCTTTGTTGTGATTGACCTCCCCATATAAAGTTTGCAGTTAGTTTGTTCATCATATGAATGATGCTGGCTGGAAGAAAGAATAAGTGAGCCCAGTACACAGCTAATTGAGCGAAGACCGATTGAGCTAAAACAACTCTGCCTGCCAAAGAGAGGCATTTGAACTCCCACCCTGAAAACCTTTTATAATACCTGTCTAGGATCCACTGCCAGTACAATTTAAAATATCCATTAGCTTTTAATTGAAATCCTAAATATTATATTTCATCCTTGATGGACCGTGCCTCTATCCCAAATAGAGAAGATAGACATTCGATAAGTTCCAAATTAATATCATTATGATAGAAAAATGATTTGGATTCATTTATTTGTAAACCTGTACCTTTTTGAAACCTTTCCAAGGTGTCATGAAGACATACCCAAGAAAATTTGCATAGCATGCCGGATATAAGGATGTCATCTACAAATAAATTATGGGATATAAAATTATTTCTGCAAATCTTCAATGGACGACACCTCTCTTCCTCAAGCGCCTTGTTTATATGGAGACTTAAGAAGTTCATAGCCAAGATGAATAGTAGAGGAGATAGGGAACAACCTTGGCGCAGACCTCTGGCAACTAAGAAATAAGTGGAAGGTAGCCCATTTATAATGACGTCATAATTAAGTTGCTCCACTCAAGTCAGATCTAGCTTATCATATTAAAATTCAAACCAAATTTTGCAAGTAAACATCTCATAAAGCCCCAGTCTAAGCAATCGAATTTTAAAAAATTATCTTTTAATATAAAAATAATTTTAACATAAACTTAAAATTTTAAAATAATTAATAAAAATTTAAATAAAAATCAATATTTGCATTTATTCCATTTTAACGAAAAATACAAAAATAAAAAACCTTTAGATTAAATTACATATGAGTTTATATTTAAAAATGAGATGAATAATAAATTGTAACTCTCTTGCCTTTTATTCCCGTCAACGAAAACATAAGATTGAAGAAACACGGTATTAAACTAACTAGTTATATAAATTTATATTTTAAAATAAGATAAATAAAGAATTATAACATTCCCTTATTTGCATTTTTATTAAAAATTAAATAATGAAAATTATAAAATAATAAAAAGAATCTATATATATATAAAAATTAAATAAAAAATAATATATTAAAATGCCGGACAAAATGCAATAAAAACGCTGTAGAGCAAAATTATACCAAGTACTCTAGATTGTTCTGAGTGGACAACGCAACTTAATGTGCTCGTCCCAATCATTCACCACTGTCATGGCAAAGGATTTGGCTCGCTCAGGATTGCATTGACAACTGCCACCCTACTCTGACGTGCTTTCCGCGTTCCTCACATCCAGCTAGAGATATGATATATAAATTTTAAATTATATAAAAATAGAATATATATATATAATATATTATAAATATATATATATATAAAATATGGTTTGTTCTTAACTTAATAGGATATATAATATATATAATTTAAACAATAATATTTAATATTTCGTTTATAATATATTATTATATTTTTTGCCTAGTTAGACAACGTTTCATAAAATTTTTTGTAAAAATTTTGGTCAAAAAGTTATGAATTTGAAAATTGGAAGAAAAAACTAGCCATGAAAAAGTTTGGTGGCCCAATCTTTTTTTAACTGAAAATTAAATTTAATATTTTAACTTTATTAAAAATAAATTATAAATTGATTTTGTAAATAGCTATATAAAATATATTATAATAATAAAATACAAATTCTCATATCACTAATACCTAAAAATTTAATATAAACTTAAAATTAAAATTAATATTTGCTTTGATCCATTTTATAAAAATTAAAGAATTGAAAAAACTTAATATTTTTTTGTAAAGCTTGGTAGGACCTTCTATTCTCTCTTTATAAAAAACAAGTTTACACCACATAGATGAGATAGGTGGCCTCAAGGTGCCCACTAGTTATAGAGACAAGTTTACACCACATAGATGAGATAGGTGGCGCCAACTTGCCCAATGGGAAACCAAGTCGTTGGCCACCTATCCTCGCTATATGCCATCCAAAAATAATATAGTTTAAGCTAATCTACCCAATCTATATATACATATATATCGTGATTAGAGTCTGAGTTTCTCTCTATCATAAGCATACATTAGTAAAAGTGAATGTTATCCGCTAAAAACCAAGAAACATTTAGGAACCTGACTATTCCTTTTGATCATCTGAGGCTAAGTCCACTGGGGCCAGGTCTTCAACTGAGTCTCTTGGTGCATTTGCCAGCTCGATAATACAAGGGATATGCCTTTGAATACGATCTAGGAGAATGTCATGCTTGCACAACTGGAACTGAATGGTCTGCAGGTCTTTCTTGTAGTTTGGCATGTCCTAGAGGGTCATTGCCATCCCCATTAATAATTGCTCCATTGCTTTCCCAATGAGGCCCTTCATGAGCCAATAGAAGTATAGAGTCTGCTTAAATTGTGTGAGTTTTCCACTAGCGTTCCCTGGGTCCTAGATTACCTCACGCCAGGCCTCCATTTCCTCTTCTAAATCCATCTCCTCTTTTATCTGTGCCTCCCAATCTTCTAAGATCTTCCAGATGTCTGCATCCATCCCTACCATGTACGTTGTTGCCCCTTCATTGATAAGCCTTTCTACTGGAATTCTTGCATGTTGGGATCTGAGGTGCCCGGGTTAGCTATACGAGGCAACTCCCTTCCCCTTCCGCCTCATCCTCTTCCACGGGCTGGTCTAGCCATTTCTTTTGTTGTGCGAACTTTTTCACATACATTTCACATTAGATCACAGAGAGTAAATTCTAGAGTTTCCACAATTCTCCCGCTTCCCCTCTCCTCGCATTTCCTGCCACACTCGTCTCTGCCCTGGTGCCCCTCTGCCTAAGGCGGTAATGCATCTCCTCTGCCAGGATTATCAGCGCCTCTCCCCTACCAAGCAACAACCTCTTTGCCTTTTTGGTTATTCCCTCTCTCTGCTTGGCTCCCAGGGGTAGTGTCTTAGTGCCCATTTCGAATGAGACTTACAGCCCTGACCGCCCTCCCCTCGAACCAGATAGCCACTACAACCATTTTCCTCCCCTTCCCTCGCCCCTCTAGCCCATGCATCTTTTGCTCCTCTCTGCCACTCCCAATTACCCTCCCTCGCACTTGCTTATCTACCTGATCTCCTTCCTCACTTGTAATCTAGCAGACCAGCTTAATTGCAGGTGTTTCCTCATGGTCTCATCTCTGATGGTCTCTCTCTTTGCCATTTATAAGTTCCACCCCAGTCCCCTTCCCTCCCAACATGCCTAGGTCTCTCCCACCTACTTCCCTACACCCCTCTCTAGTTTAATCCCTCATTCCCCCTCCATGGAAACTCACAGACAACATTTCAATAGCCAAGTAGAGCCACATAACATACCTGGTGCCACTTCAAAGGTGTTGTTGCAGGTCTCTAGGCTAATATTCCTTGTCATTTCCTTGTCTCTCCTCAGTATCTATGCTCTCCTCATCACCCTTAATTCTGTCATAATCCCCTTCCTTCCTTCTCTGTCCCATCCATCCTCTTGTCTTGTCCTTCCCACCTTTGTCACTACCCTAGCATTGGCTGCCACTTCTCCGTTCTCCTATGTACATTGTCATGCGAGAGGCCACCACACCCATCACCATGAGCATGTGCGCTACGGTGGGTTGTACCTGGCCCTTAGTTGTCTTGACAACCATATTTGTCCTGCATCCTCGAGCACCCACCTTGATTGGGGATATTGTTGTTAGTATTAATTTTTTCCTATCCATGTTGGATATCTTGCTGTAAGATTTCTGCCAGGGGTTTTAATCATTCATCCCTGGGCTGTATAGGCCATAATCTTTCCATTGATCGATTTTTTTTTATTGTAGCCCCAGTTGGCCAAGAAATTTTTTGCTTTGTTCCCCTCCCTTCTTACATATTTAATTACTAAGTAGTCAAACTTCTATGAGAGTCCTCCTATCTCATGGATGAGGTAGGCTGTCCTCTAGCTTTTATTCAATTTGCCCCATGTCGTTCCACTCTTAAGTTTCCTCAAGGTATTGATGACCAAGCTGAAATCTCCTTACACTTCCACTTGTTTGTATCCCAGTCTTACAACTATTCTCAGGGCATGCCTAGCTGTTGCAGCCTCATTGTTAGTTGTGATTCCACATGGTTCTAGATATATCAACCACGTGTCTGCTTGGCTATGTCTGAGTATGCCACCTAATCCTGCTACTCGCGGGTTCCCCTTTGAGGCCCTGGCGAAATTTGGCTTGATGAATTCTTCTCTTCGGAGGGTGAACTGCTTCGGGGACTCGATATTGATCTTCCTCACTTTCCACGCATTCAGGGTGACCATTTCTTTTGATAAATCAATGCAACGTAGTATTCTTGCTTCATTGGGAGGAACTTGCCAATCTTTAGGGCTCCATTGTTCTACGAGGATCATTTCTCTTATATTATTTACTAATCCTTCCCATACCTGCTCTTGTGTTGAAATTTTGTTTTTGAAAATTCTGCGATTTCATTCTTTCCATATCATCCATAGGTTGAACCTCGGGGCTAGTCCCCATTCCTAGTTCAGGACGGAGCTTGAGAAGTTGTTATTGCCCATATTAGGATTGTTTCTTTTATGCTTTGGTGATTTCTATCTAGTCTTCCAAATACACCTTGTATTTTTTCCCATTGTTGAGTTGTGAATAGGAAGGAGTTCATCATGCATTCTGTGTCTCATTTGTTTTGGTGGGACATCAAGCAGAAGGATGGGCCTTGCATACCTTTTCTCTGTAACTGGTCCTAATTAAGTATTCTCCCTTTTCTCACAAGCCATAGAAAATGGGCTACCTTCAGCCACCATCCTCCTTTCCAATTCTTTTCCAAAGCAATGCTTGTCCGTCTTGTTCTTGATCTTCTTTTAGCTCATACGCTTCTTTGATAGTGAATGTTCCTTTTGTTGAGTGCCCCCATCTTAGGATGTATGTTCCCATTCTGAAAGTTATTTTCCTTGTACGCATTTATTTATCATACTCTTCCCCTTCCTCTGCTTCTATACCCTAACCCCAGTCTTCTGTCATTTTCTAGTTTCTCTGGTTTCCATTCCCTTGTCGTTCCTTCCAGAATTATTCTACCAATTGCATATTCCTATTGATGGTGTATCTCTGGATGTCTCGAACATCATGTCTTTCTATCAATTTGCCTCTTTGTTGCCATGCCTCCACCCAAAATTTCATTATCCTTCCATTTCTCATTTCCCAGAAGGCATGCTGTGCAATGATCTCTTTGTTTTGTCGTGCTAGATTCCATATAGTTGAGCCCTTGGTGGGGGTCTCTATACCGAAGGATTTCCTCCATTCTTTCTAGGATGTTATACTTTCTTGTCAAGATTCGTTTCCATAGATCGCCTCCTCCTCCTATCGAATGCCACCATAGTTTTTCCCCCATGATTTGGTTTAGGGTATAGGGGTTTCTTAGGCCAAGTCCTTCCTCTGCATTTTTCCTTGTCAATCCCTACCATGACATCAAAGCCCATTTTTTATTTTCTTATGCCCCTCCCCATCAGAATTTTTTGAATATGTCTACCATTTTGGTGCATGGGGTCTGCCATGCCAAACAGCTGGTAAATTGGAATTGACTGTAATACTACTTTTACTAGGACTATTGTACCTGCAATGTTTAGGGATCTAAAGGCCCAATTTCCCAAACTTACTTGGATATTTTGTATATTTTGTTGCCATCCTGCCATTTTGAGGGGGTTTTCCACCAATGGCATCCCCAGGTACTTCGTGGGGAGGTTAGATGTACTAAATCCCATGATCTTGTACAAGTAAGATTTTACATTCCCTGTGGTGTTGAAAAAGAAGGTACATGATTTTTCCTTTTTGATCAAGGTGCCAGAGGCCTGCTTGAAGATATCCAAAATTTCTTTCATTCTTCAGGCTTCTCTGAGGGAGGCTTGGCAGAAGAGCATAATGTCGTCAACAAATTGTTGATGAGTGAGTGCTAGGTCATTCCCCCATACCCTGAGGCCCTTGATTCTTGATGCCTGGGCTTCATTCTTGATGTATCTCCCCAAACCTTCTGCTACAATAATAAATAGAACAGTAGACAAGGGGTCCCCTTATCTTAGCCCTCGAGTGGAGTTAAAGGTACTAGTTGATGTTCCATTTAGAAGGATAGAAAAGACCTAGGTGGATATCATAACACTTATCTATTCTATCCATCTATGACTAAAGCCATATGCCCTGAGAATGGTCCTTAGGTATTCCCAACTTAATCTCTCGTAGGTCTTGGAGAGATCCAAAATTACCATCATTCTTGTGGCTTTCTTAGCATTAAGTGAGTGCACCACCTCTTGGGAAGTGAGCAGCCCTTTTCATATTTGTCTGCATTCTACAATGCCTATTTTTTCTGGGGATATAATATTTGGGAGGAACGGTTTTAATCTTTTGGTTATTAGAATGGCTATTATTTTATAGATGACGTTACACAGAGAAATAGGTTTGAATCCCTGAGGATCCTCTCCTTTGGAAGTTTTGGGGATGAGAGTAATGAAAGTGGAGTTTAGACCAGGACATACCTTTTGGTTTCATCTTGATTCCTCCACACCCTCCAAGATGTCTTCTACCATGAACGACCACGTCGCTTGGAAGAATTCAGCCATGAATCCATCTGAGCTTAGGGCCTCATTCTTTTTCATTCCCTTGACTATTTCTTCCTCTTCATCCATTGTTGCCGCTCACATCAAAGATAGGTTCTGTTCTTGGGTGACCTTCTGGGGAATGTGTTGGGAGAGTTTTTGCATTGCTTCCTTTCTATCCGCTTGGGGTTTTGTTAGGATATCCCTTAAATTATTTACTAGGATTCCGTCCATCTCTTCATGTTGTTTGTTGTTATTCTCCTCGTTGTTTTTGAGTGAAAAATTTTTGTTGTTTTTCTAGTGCTAAAGCATGGCCTTATTGAAGAACCTGGTGTTCTGCTCTCCTCCTCTTAACTAGTTCACTCTCGACTTCTGTCTCCACAAAATCTCCTCTTGCTTTCACCTTTCCTCCAGTTGGCTTATAATCCTTCCCTCTTCTAGTGCAATCTCTTCTGATCTCTCTTCCCAGATTATTATTTGTTGCACTTCTTTCAGTTTTTTGTTGAGTTGCTACTGGTCGTGCATTATGTGTCCAAATTCCTCTTTGTTCCATTGCTTTATTTTTTTTTGTTTACTTGATTTTTAGTTGGAACGTCTACATACAGTTCCTACCCTTCGGTTAGCTTTGCTTCCACCATCCCTAGATTTTTTTAACGACATTAGGATCTTTGAGCCAAAAAGCTTCAAACATGAAGGGCTAATTCTTTGGGCTAGCTTTCACGTCTACGTCCATCCTAACTAGCCAGTGGTATCAACCCATCCCAGGGAGAATCAAAGCTTCGTTGAAGATGTATCTACTCAATATTTGTTCCGATATTAGGAATCAATCTAATCTGGATGAAATCTGTTGACTCCCTCCTCTTCTGTTGTTCCAAGTATGTATCCCATTTATTGTTTGGATGTTGACTAGTCTTTGCTCTGCTATAGTGTCTTCGAAAAGTTTCATGCCCATATCCATTCTCCTCATACCTCTTATTTTTTCTGCCAGAGAGGTAATCATATTGAAGTCCCCGCCGACCATCCATAATTCAGCCAGGTGTAAGCTTCTCATTTTAACTAGATGTTGGAGAAATGCCCTTCTTTCCCCTCGAATATGTGGTCCGTATACGCTAGTAAGGAGTACCCATTCATTGGCACCAATGATCCTGAATATCCCAGAGACTATTCATCACATGCTAACCCAGTCCTCGAACCATATTTCATCTAGGTTCCAAGTTATGGTCAGTCCTCTCACACTGCCATTTGCATCTTGTCCTATTACTTGGTACTGGGGTTTATGATTTCCCAGAATCTCTCTTAGTTTTTTTTCACTGATTTTCGTTTCCTGTAGGATCATAATACTGGGTCTATCCTTTGTTAGCCTCTCTTTGAGGTATGTTTGTTTTCCCTTGCTATTGAGTCCTATAATATTCCAGGTTGTGATGATCATTTTAACAATTCGAGTGGTTGTTGGAATACCTCTGATAATGGCACCATTCTTTAACTCTATGTTAAAATAAAATAAATTAAAAATAACTCTATGTTAAAATAAAAATGTTATCATATTTTCTTTATTTTATTAATTTTTGTTGGACAGTGGAGGTAAACTTGATTTGGTCAAGTTATTGTTGGTTTGTGAGCTCCAGGTTTATGAAAACTCATGGTATTGACCCATGGTATTCATGTGGAATACATACTATTTAAAAGAGGGAATTAGGGGGAATTAACCAGCCTAGATCCATCTTAAATCTTGGTCTACTAAGTGTGGATAATGATCAATTCTCTTTGCATATCATCCTTCTCAAAGTTTTAGTAAAACTAGAGTTAAGCTAAATCTAAATTTTGCTCATAATATTTTCCTTGTGTAAGGTAGACTATCAAAATACATGATATTTCGATTTTTAAAATAACCCTATAACACAAAATAATAAATATGTTCTCAATATATGTTTTCACTGTAATTTTCCCAATATTATTTGTGTTGCTATCATATATTAATGTATCTCTCTCATCGGGAGAACTTGCTCGTATCTAATTTATCTCTTTTTATAATGAGGAGAGGGATCAGAGCCATAGACCCTTTAAGTAGTATTTAGTATCAAGTTAATGTTCTCATCTAGTTGTGGCCATAGAGGAAGGAATCGACCAATGAAAAATGCAGGTTTCACCTCGCCAAACGAGAATTGAAGTCACAAGTTTGACATGTCATTTGGCCAATATTCCAACTTCCCCATGTTTGACAGGCAGAGATATTGTCTTGTCTCTCACTTGTCGATAATGTAGATATTTTGTCAGAAAATGTCACAATCAGTGGGATTGGCGTACCAAAAAAAAGTATAAATGCGATGAGGACTTTCAAGAAATTCTATGGACTCACTTTTTGTTGCATAAGCATAGATCACTTAAGGTTTCTCGACTATTCCATTAATGTCAAAGATTAGAATATTTTAGACTTTGAGCTTCTGTGGTAGTTTTTTTGGAGTAGCATGATCCGAATTATCCACAATATTATGTTCGTTATGTCGATGTTTTGAACCCCAAAGGGGGTCCATCATCAGGACCAAAATTGATAGAATATGAATGATAGCTTTTGAGAGAAGAATCTTAATCTTCCGATTAGAATATTTGTTCTTAGTACCCATTGATCTAGATAATGTTGATATTATTTAGGGTAGAAACTCTTTTATGGGAATTAGATTGCCTTTTGAAAGAGCAAGACACCCCTTTTCTGAAAAATGGACTTTGCACCTTAAATATTATTATCTCTAAACACTTTTAATGCAACTGCGAACCAATATTCTAACCTTTGCATAAATGGAATGGAGAAATTGTAGAAGAATATGAAGTCCAGACAACACATCTAGTGTTCAGGCATTTCTATACTTTTTTTGATGATTATCACCACACAAAACACTTTTCTTCATAGTTACCAAATTCAAATTCAAATACGAATAGGCAAAAAGTCCACTGCCTAAAATACCAAACTAAATTATTTTTAAAATTTTTAAAAACTTGTATATATATTTACTTTATAATCTTTTAACTAATTATTATATAAATAAAACAATTAAATATTATACTGTATCTAATCTAATATTATTTTATTAAAAATACTATAAAATTATACATTTTTAAAAAATGTAACAACCTTAAATCATAAATTTAATATAATTAATAACTAAAACCTAAATCTTTCATTGTAGATTTGGTCTCTTAATTGCATCCAGGGGAAAGTGCACTATGTTCATGAAGTGAAAAGTTGAAAGTGCAATCTGTTCGTCTAGTGTACTCTGTTCATCTCTTCATTACATCCCGGGGAAAGTGCACTCTGTTCGTGGAGTGAAAAGCACATGCACTCTGTTCGTCTCTTCATTGCATCTCGCTGAAATTTCACTTTGTTCGTGGAGTGAAACGCAGAAAGTGCACTTTGTTCATCTCTTCATTGCATCCCGCTGAAATTGCACTCTGTTCGTGGAGTGAAAAGAGGAAAGTGCACTCTGAGTTGTACAATCTAATCAATCCAAAACAAATTAGAGGATTTTATAAAGTGAAAAGCGGAAAGTGCACTTTGTTCGTGGAGTGAAAAGTTATACAATCTAATGAATCCAAAACAAACTAGAGGAGGGAAACACAACTAAACCTTAATTTATTATTCACAATCTAGATATCAGTTGGGAAGAGCATTGAAAGATACCATTGAAAAAAAATACAATCAAAATATAGAAAAAAATTGAGAATATATATCTTACAGATATTTATAAATGAGTTTATTAATTTTTTTTATAGAAATTTATTATTTTTGGGAACTATAAACTTACTATCTGGTGTTTAACATTTTTCACAATGTAATTTCGAATATGAAACTTACTATTTATTATACTTTTTTAATATAGAACTTTCGCTTCTTAATTTAAAATATTAATTTTTTTACTAACAAAAAATTCTACCAAATTAAATAAAAATTAAGAATTTTTAAATTTTAATTAAAAAAATTGGTTTTAATTTTTTAAATAACAACTTACATTTCAATTTAATCTTACTTTCTAATTTGGCCAATAACCTTACCAAGTTAAAGCAAGGACATGCTGTCCAATCCTTTGTAGGGCCAGCCCCTAGAGCTCAAAATCAACCTATCAGAAGGCAACCCCATTCGGAATAACACTGGGTGCCTTAAAGAGAATCAAGGCTAGAAGAAATGGATCTGCCCCAATCTTCGAAGGTAAAAGCAAACATGATTGCACCTCCTCTCCCTTATTATGATTACTATTTTAGACCCAGAAGAGTAGAGCTAGTTGATTGAACCCTGGACCTAAATATTCTTTTCCATAAGATAGTAAGAATGAAGTGCATGACCCTGTTCACCATGGGTCTGAAGATTTGGTTCACAATAATCCGCACCAAACTGAAATTACCGAATTTTACCAAATTTTCGGCCGAATGAACCCAATTGGCGAATTTTCCAATTTTTCTTGCCAGTACATACAACAGTCTGATTTTTGACATTTTCAATAATTGCAAGCTGTGAAGTTTAGAATCACAAGCTTGAGATTAGAGCGCCTTCTGAGAGAGCCAGACACCCCACTTCTGAAAAATGGAGTTTGCACCCCAAATGTTACCATTTCTAAACACTTTCATGGCAACTACGAAACTGTATGAGAATATGAAGTCTAGCCCAGATCACATCTTGTGTTCAGGCATCTATAGAATTTCTTGATAATTGTCACGACACAAACACTTTCTTGTGGTACGTTCATCCCACATATTGCGAAACTTCTCCAAGGAAGTTATCATATTTCCCCACAAAATACAAACTATCCACGAGGGAGACAAAAAATATGTTTTCCACGAGGGAGGATGGGTTTCCCTCAAATATGGCATGTGGAACTTGTAACCTATACAGTTCTATTGTCGACAGGGTAAACTTGTAACTCTTTTTTTTCACGTTCATGGGTTCTTGCGCCACATTAGGCCACCACTGTATCTGAATGTTGACCTAAAATTAAATGTTGGCTTAACTAAGATTAGGTCCTCTCTGTCGCAGTTGCCATTCTGCAGACCTAAAGAAAGCTTGTCTCACACCCTAACATCCACTAGAGAAACTGACCCTATCTAAGAATTTTTGAGAATGTACCACCTAGTAAAGACAATAAATACATCTTGGATATGGAACTGTTTCATAAATAAAGACTGGTATTGTATATGAGGCATTTAAATATCCTTGTTTCTGGCAATGGTGGTTTTTTAGGTTATCCAGGGACTCATTAATTTTTGTTCAATTTTTTGAAATTCAATGATTGATTAGTTATATTGGTTAAATTGAAAGTCACATAAAAGAATAAATTGTAATATTAATTTAGAATTTGGGTCTCCAACATAGAAGCAATTTTTTAAAATTTAAGGAGGTCATACAAATACTCTTTATCCTAGGTTGATAGACGTCAAGAATATTATTCGAACTATTTTTATTTTACGTAAATTACTTAAGGTCATTTTTTTATTTTAATTTTATATAAATGATTTAGTTTCACATAATATTGATTACAGTATGTTATACATAGCCAAATCACTTTTCACGGAAACTAGCCTTGTTTTGATGAGGATAAACATTTATTCAGATACAACAAAGATAAGATTTAAAACACATACATTTCCATTTAGAAGAAAAAAAATTCAATTCTTAGAAAAACATGTATTAATGATCTACTTTAGTTAATATATTTTTTTTTAATTTAAAATAATGTTGTTTTTGGATAAAATAAATAATAATAATAAATTAATAATTGTGATGCACCGTAGTCCCTAGTCCCTGTCTTTACTACTAATTAATTTATCTTTCAAACACAATGCACAATACTTGTGACACAAAAAAAACTCTACTTCACACAGCAAAAGCAAAAATCAATTTCTCTCCCCACAATAAAAACTATTCACACAAAACTCTTCCCACAATGAAAACTCTCTCCAAAGCTTTGACAAGTGTACTCATAAATTAAGAGCATATCTGTGTTGATACCATAGGTTAATATGTTCATAAATAACAAAGCTCTCTCTAGCCTAATCTAACTAAAGCTGCAATAAAATGTATCATTAAGATTCATGTTGATTGAAATGTCATATATTAAACACTACTTAGAAACTTCATTCAATTTCATAAGTAACTCAATGTCATGCTAAATAAATTCACATAATAGCACAATCGTACCAATACACAGCAAGCAATTTCTCGCTCCATATGTAAATGGAAATTGTATAAGGTGAGTTTTGTAACTTAACTCTTTAATTTCTACAAAAGCACTTCGTAATAGGATTTGTGTTGTTCACAGTAGTCACCAAACCATGGCATTTAATTTTAATGTTATACGTCTCCGTCGATCCATGGCTACGTCCTACTCTTCTAAGTCTCACAACATTATTGTTTATAGTTGGTTATGTTAACTTGATTTGAAAAACAATGCCTTTCATAACTAGTTCTATTGATTTCACTTGGCTATAAAACAAAATCATTGTTTTTTTTTTTGGATAACAGACCTTTTGAGAGCCCGACCACCGCTGAATCTAGGAGTTCTTCCTTCTCCCCTATAGTTTCTTGTGCCTGTCGTTGTTTATTGGCCCCCTTGGTCGCATGTGTGGGAGTTTTCATGGTATAGGCGACCACAAAAAATTAATAAGAGAATAATGTGTAGCCTAGTCTGATTGGATTTGACTCCATGAATGAATTTGTACCTTTTCTGTTGCTATTAGGTTGTTATTTGGACTGTTTAAATCATTTTACTAATTAAAAAAAATTGATGGGATTCTTTAAATTTAAAATGTCATTATATTCTAGTGGTTTCCATAATATCAATTGATTGAATTCACACTACTAACTTTTCTATATACCTAAATCACATGATTAAACCTTATTTAATTTATTTTTTTTACAAGGCTTCATTAGAAATTTACCATTCCATTTTTTAATTGACACCTATCAGGATTAACGATAATGCGAAGACTACAAAACGTTGACTCTGCCACTGATCCCTCTGATCTATTGTTAACTCTGCTCCGCACTCCTCAGTATCTGACTCACACTAATCCTTGTCTACTACGAAAATGTGTTGCTGTTGACCCTGCTACTAAGCCTCCTCCTCTACTGTCAACACTGCTTTGCACTTCTCAGTATCTGACTGACATTTATCTTCCTTCTACTGAATATTCTGGGGTCCCATAGCAAGCTAATGATCCATGAGACAAAAACAACTCAATGGACCCTACCCAAATTGTTGCAACTCTTGGGAATATTGTTTCACATCACCCCACCTCTCACCTAGAGGTATGGTTGCATGTGCTCCCTCTACCCACTTGGCTCGAAATTTCCTCCTGTTTGAGGTTTCTACTTTAGTGAATGTTTCCACTCTATCTCCTCTCTACTTCTCCATTTTTGGCCACTCCATAGCTTGTTGATGATGCTTTTGAGCCTACCTGTTGAGAGGTCTATCTAGTCATATTGTTGTTGCTACTACACTCCCACTGCTTCTGCACTATTTTCATAACTACTACAATAATGAGTTTGATCTCCCTAGATCCTAAAGTACTAGATTCCATAGAGTTTCTCCCTTTGAGTATTGATCTCCTTGTTGGAAATCTCTTTGCCCCTCAGTCTTCCAATATCAATGATTAAAACTCCTTTTTGTGTCACTAAACATTGGCTCATTGATCTTCCCACTAGCATCCTTTTAGCCCCATTAAGAAGGATTTTGCACATGAGGTCTTCTGGATCTGCCTTGAACTAGAGCTCCATCTATCTGTAATTAGAAATTCATTTGCAAGGACAACTTGAAATTATTTTGTTCTATTTTGATTTTAGCTTCTATACCATGTACAAATTTCTACAAATCTATCTTTGGTACCATGTAGAAATTTCTACAAATCTAGCTCTCACACCATGTATAAATTCCTTGTAGATTCAAACTGCTAATTTTAATTTACTAAGACAATAGAATTATGTCTACTCTACTCATTAGCGGAAATAATTAAATGATCAATAAATCACGAAGCATACAAGGGAAATAATTCAATAAATACATTACACAATGATTTCTTAGGGAAATCCATAGCTAAAAGCCCCTGCAATATGTATATTGCATTAGTTAGAAAATATGGAAAGATTACAATTCTTTGCACAAGCCTGAGCAACCTATGTACAATATCTATATGTCTCACTACTTACTAGAAAAGCATTAGATAAATGCAATATTCTCTAGTCAACCTAGAGTTTAACTAGCACAAGTAGTCTATATCCTTTATTTGACTGAATTCCTTCATACAACACTTAGCCAAATTACTAGCTTTCCAACCTCCTACTTCCTTACGTTGTTAAATAAGGAATTAGGCCCTTATTCACTAGGAATTTTCATCCATTGGATTATGCAGTTTCTTTAGGCTATTCCTCTCACTGCTTGAACCATTTGTACAATTTGAATGAGCATACAACTGATAGTACATTGTCCTTGAACTCCAATTTCAACGAGGTATTTCTCATACCTGATATACATGAGTTATTTGTGAGTGAATCTTCAATTTAATGTTTTATCACTCCAGGCAGCACAATAGAGTACTTTAGCCAGCACCACACTGCACTTCAGCCAGCACCACACTGTACTTCAGGCAACAACACACTGCACTTCAGGAAGCACCACACTAGACTTCAAGAAGCACCACACTGCACTTCAAGATGCACCACACTACACTATAGGCAACACCACACTCGACTATAGGCAACATCACACTACTAGACCTCCCACTAGTCCCTCCATCAGTTGGAACTAGTTTAAGTGACTTTAACTTAGTTAAATTGAATTAATTAATTACAATTCAAAATAAAATCAACTAGGGCTCCTATAATGTTGGAGAAACTCTACATGACTCTAGTTAGATCCTCAACTCGAATTATCTAACCAACTAATTCAAATTGACATAGCTAACTAATACAAGTTATCAAGATATGTGGAATTACAATTTTATTCCCAATTTAATTCAAGGATAAAATTAAATTAGGATTTTCTTGTTGCATTTTCATCACTCCATCTTAGCAAGAAAGGAATTCTACTCTATATTGATATCGTACCTTTGGAATGTTCTTCATGCAACACTTCTCTCTGCTGCTATTGCAACTGCAACATCTGCAACTGAAAAGCATCCAAAAAAATAAGAAAATAATCACTAATTCAATCTACTTCTTTCTACTCGGAAAACTATGCTACTGCTGACTCTTCTACTGAGCCTCCATCTTTTCTATAAACTCTTCTTTGCACTCCTCAATATCTGACTGACATCGATCCATGTTTACTGGGAAAACTGTGTTGCTAATAACTTTGCTACCGAGCCTCGCGCTCTACTGTCAACACTGCTTTGCAGTCCTCAGTATCTGACTCACATTGATCCTCCTACTACGTAATACGGTGGGACCTTGTAGCAAGGTAATGATCCACAATAGAAAAACACCTCAATGGACCCTGCCTAAATTTTTGTAACTCTTGGGGCTATTTCTTCACATCGCACCACCTCTCACCTAGAGATATGGCTGCATGTGCTCCCTCTACCCACTTGTTTGATAATTTCCTCCTACGGGAGGTCTCTCCTTCAGTGGATGTTTCCACCCTATCTCCTCTCTGCTTCTGCTTCTCCATTTTTGGTTGCTCCATAAGTTGTTCTGGCTGCTTCTAAGGCTGCATGTTGAGAGGTCTAAATGGTCCCTCTCAACCACCAAATCTCTATTATCTTCTTTTCTCCTCAATGATTTTCATGAATGAGCTAAATCTAATCTACTCATACTGTTGTTGCTATTGTTCCCCTAGATTTTCCCCATTGTTGCTGCAACTGCTGCAATAATGCGTTTGATCTTTCCAAATCTTGTAGTGCTAGATTCCATAGGGTTGCTCCCTCTGAAACTAGACTCCCTCTAAGTCTCGATCTCCCTATGGGAAATATATTTTCCCCCCAAACTTCCAACATCAACAGTCAAAACCTTTTTTTGTGTCACTAAACATTAGCTCATTGATCAACCCACTAGGAGCCTTCTAGCTCCATTAAGAAGTTTGCACAAAAGATCTTATGGATATTCCCTCAACTAGAGCTCCATCAATTTGCAATTTGAAATTCACATGCAAGGAGAATTTCAAATTCTTCTGTTCTATTATGATTTCATCTGCAATACCATGTAGAAATTTCTACAAATTTACCAGTGATATCATGTGGATATTTCTACAAATCTAACTCTGATACCATGTAGAAATTCCTTGTAGATTCAAACCACTAATTGTAATTTACTAAAACAATACACTTGGATCTACTCTACTCATCACATGAAATAATTAAACGATCGAGAAATCACGGAGCATAGAAGAGAAAGAATTCAATCAACACATTACACAATTATTTCCCATGGAAAGCCACAACTAAAATCCCTTGCTATCTGTATATTGCATTAGTCAGGAAATACGAGAAGATTACAATATTTTTCTGAAGCCTGAACAACCTATGCATTATCTCTATCCGTCCCACTGATTCCTAGACAAGCCTTGGATGAATACAATATTCTTTGCTAAACCTTGAGCTCAACTAGCACAAATATTTTCTATCCTTTGCTTAACTCACTGCCTTTGGCCAACACTTAGACAAATTCCTAGCCTTCCAAGCTCCTACTTCCTTGCACTATTCAATGAGGAATTGGGCCCTTATTTAATAGGAATTTTCATCCTTTGAATTTTGAAGTTCCTTAAGGCTCTTCCTCTAACTGCATGCACCATCTCTACAATTCTGACGAGTATACAACTAATAGTATATTGTCCCTGAACTCAAATATCAGCTGGGTCTTTCCCAGATGTAACATGCATGAGTTATTTATGAGTGAATCTTCAGTTTACTATTTGATCACTTCAAGAAACACCACATTGCGCTTCATGCAACACCACATTATGCTTTAGGAAGTACCACACTACACTTCAGGCATCACCACACTCGACTACATGAAACACCACATTACTAGACCTTCCACTAGTTCCTCCATTAGTTGGAACTAGTTTAATTGACTTTATCTCAATTAAACTGAATTAATTAATTACAACTCAAAATAAACTCAACCAGGGCTCCTATAATGTAGGAGACACTCTACATGACTCTAGTTACACCCTCAACTCGAATTAACTAAACCACCTATGTCAAATTAACTTAGTTAACTAATACAAGTTGTCATGAGCTATGGGATTATAATTTTATTCCCAATTTAATTCAAGGACAACATTAAATTAAGATTTGCTTGTTGCATTTTTAATAGAGGTGTTATATAACCTTGACTGATTTTGACCTCTTATATGCTTTTAGATCGAGACTACTCAACCATAAATTAAACATACTAATAATCTCTAAACTCACATAACCTAATAAACAAAAAACAAAATTATAATCTTTTTAATTTACAAATTTTCGAAAATTATTTTTTAATATAAAAATAAATTTAACATAAACTTAAAATTAAAAAATATATATAACTTAAAATTAAAATAAATATTTAGATTTATTCAATTTTTAATGAAAAATACAAAATTGAAAAAACTTTATACTAAAAATGAGTTTATATTTAAAAATGACATGAATAAGAAATTGTAACTTTATTACCTTTATTTCCACATCAACGTAAAACATAGAATTGAAAAAACTTGGTATTAAACTAACTAGTTATATCAACGAATTGAAGAAAGGCCCCAAGCTAAGTTGGATCTCGAATGATGTTGATATTATTTTGCTTGTTGAAACTTTGGATCACAAAGAATCTAAGGTCCCTAACATAGATGGCTTTACATTATGATCTACTTGGAATAAGTGATCCTCCCGTAGAGGCATTGGGGGTATAGCTTGTTACATTAAGAATAGCATCTCTCCCCATGCTAAGATTTATAATAACGACCCTTACAACTGATATAGTTGGATAGAAATTACTGACATTTATGATAAAAATACCTACATAATAATCTGTTATTCCCCCCCATCAATTCTAACTTATATAAGAAAAAGGGTCTAGATAAAAATAGTCCTTACAATGGTTTAGAGATTGATATTTCTAGCCTAAGGAATGAAGGCAATGTCCTTTTGATGGGTGACTTTAATTCTTGAAGTTCAAGCAACCAAGCTATTTTCTAAGCAATCATTCCAACCCTAATCCTGTTTAGTTAGACGAAGACCTTCCTCTGGCTAGCCGGTACAAAAGGAGCTCTGAAGACCTTGGGGAGAATTTGTTTGGGCCGGAGCTAGTCATGCTCTATAGTGTTCAGGATCTCATAACTTCCAACGGTCTAAAGAAGTGGCCCAATTCTAGCCAGATGACTGCATCCATGGGCTTGGTAGCAACGTGGTAGACTATGTTATCTCAGATCTCCCTCTATATAATGAAATAACAAATTTTGACATCTTCAACGACCACGAACTTGACTCTGATCATAAGCCTTTACTTATAACTCTCAATTTTGTCATGCATAGAGATCCCATAGAAGATAATCCTTATAGCCAAAAGAAGTTAATATTTGATAGAAATAAAAAAGATCTCTTTCTAAATGAATTAAAAATAATTTGCTTCATTTATCTAGTATAGACAACATCGAAGATCTCTATCATAATATTACTACAACCCTCCCATATTCTATTAACAATTTCTCGATTCAACTTTCAAGTAATAAAATAAATAGCAAAACTAACCCATGGTATGACAAAGATTGTAAAAGTGAGAGGAGAGCAATTAAGTTATTGACGAATCTCTTAAAATTGGCAAGATAAAAGTATAAAAAGCCCTAACTAAAAGGAAAAAAGGCAACATATTCATAAAATACAAGAGAATCTCTTGCACCTCTCTAAGGTAGCTCCTAAGAAATTTTAGAGGCATATTCTAACTAGGAAAACTAAAGATAATAATAAAATTGCTTTACACGACTGGAATTCCTATCTTAAAAAGCTTTATGAATATCCAAATGCCATCGATAACTTTGAAACCTTTCTCATAAGGAAATAAGTTTTCTCATTAGAAGACATTGATTTTGTGGTTAACCGCTTGGCTAATGGGAAATCTAAGGACATTGAAGGTTACCAGGGGGAAATCTTAAAAATTGGAGGTCATGTCCTCATCCCCCACAGTCACAAGCTATTCAATCAAGCGGTCAAGCAAGGGTTCCCTAAACCATGGACTCAAAGCCTCATTATCCCTATTTTTAAAAGTGGGGATACAAATAACCCCTCTAATTATCGGACAATTATGATCAACCCTCTCCTAGCCAAGTTATATGGTATTATTTTGGAAAGGAAGTTGAGCATATGGCTTAAAATTGAAGGTAAGCAAGATAATGGCCAAGAGGGTTTTAGAAAGTAGCACTCAACAACAGACCACCTCATTATGCTTAGGATCATTATGGAGAAATGCCGCAATGATAAATCCAATCTCTTTTGTTGCTTTGTGGACTTTAGAAATGCTTTCGATACGGTTCCTAGAAACAACTTTTGGAACATATTAGAAGAACTAAAGGTTCCTTTTGAGTTGAGAGCTACCTCTATAAGGTTATACAAGAATGTATTTGCCAAGTTAAAGCACAATGAGTGGTGGTCAAAAGACATTAAGTGCAATATCGAAGTTAAACAAGGTTGCCCCCTATTTGCATTTACATCGACAAGCTAGAAGGTTGTTTAGAGGACACAGCATGTGCTGGCACGATTTTAGCATGGGTATGATTGTTAACACTGTAAAAAAAAAAAGTTATGATTATCAAATCCAAGGACACTTACACTAATTTTATGTATGAAAATAGTAACTTGGAGGAAGTGTCTTCCTACAAGTACCTAGGAATTGATATTCATCACAAGCTCAACTGGAACTATAGCATTGAGAAAATGATTATGGGGGATGGGGAAGCTTATTTTGTGTTTGTAAAATAATTGTGAAAACAACAAACCTTGTAATGTGGGATTTAGAAAGGAAGTCCTCTTTAGAGACTTAGTCACGTGCGCATTCTTTATGGATTGCCGAGGTTGGGGTTGTAGCAGTGCTCTAGAGAATCCTAAAAAGATGAGCAAATCGAGAAGCATGTTTATTAACGTTATAACCTCAAATTAAAAGCAACCACGATCCTATCTATTCTCCTTATAGAAGTGGTTCTTTCCCCCTTCTATTGTACAAGCACAAACTCAAATAACATAAGAGACCATTAGAAATTCCTAAGCTAGCTTTAATCCAGTCAAAACCCTAAGGCTCAAACGAGGGTTTGGTATAAAGAACATTTTGGTTAAACATTGGGAGATCGATGAGAATGTTGCATTGCAAAACATTAATAACATTAAAAATATTGTTACTTCTAAGTTCAAAGAAAAAATGTGGTGTGAGAAAGATTTAGCAGCTAAAAAAAAATTAAGATATTATAAGGAGGTCATCAACCCCATCCTAGAAGATCAAAAGTATTTCTCTGTTTAACTAGCTCAAAGAAGAAAATTAATATAGCCAAGATTATAACGTACTCTCATGATCTCCATAGTGAAATGGGTCGTTGGGCAGCTCCTAAAACAACATGGATGGAAAGATTCTGCCATCTCTATAAGAATACGAACATCGAGGATGAAAATCACTTCCTCTTAGAGTGCCCCGCTTACAACCACATTAGATCTCAGTTTCAAAACCTTTGTTGCAATACTGACCTTCCTAGCCTTTTACCTTGTCAAAATTACAGTGAGCTCCAGAGGCTTCTCTCCAAGCTTTTTGAGCATAGGAATAAAATCTTAAATCAAACTAAATAATTGGTTTCTTTAGGTCCAATAGACCAAAGTTTGGTCTCAGTCGAGGTTAACCACCACCATCATCATTTTAAAATGAAATCAATAAGAAATTATAACATTCTCTTATTGTTGAATAACTTAAAAAAAATTGTTCAAATATGTTATGATGTGCTTTTACAGAGGTTTAAAATATAAATATTAAAATTTATATTTATATTAATTTAAAAAAATATAATAATTAATATTTATATTTAACTTTTTATATTTTGAATTAATATTATATTATTTTTTTTATTTAAAATAAATTATAAAAATTATTAAAAATATATTTGAAAATTATCATATATATATATATATATATATATTTTAATAAATTAAAAAAATATTTATCTAAATTTATCAAATTATAAAACATTTCCCCAAAAAAATTACCAATAAATAAATATAGTTAAACCACTCAGCTAACCTCCCATATCCGGGAACCAAATGCAATATAAGACGTTGTAGAGGCAGAATTTATAACAAAGTGACTCCTAGATTGTTCTGAGTGGACAACGCCACTTACTGGATTTGGTTGCTGAAGGACTTGCACTGTACCACATGCCCACCGTCCGCGTTCTTCACCCCAGCTCGGAGATATTGATATATAAACTTTAAATGATGTATAAAAAATTAATTAATTATTCTAATAATTATTCGTTTTTAATTTTATATGATATAATTTAACATATATTATATTTAAAATGAGTAATAATTTAATATTTTGTATAATATATTATTATAAATTACTTTTTTCATATAAAGTTTAAGTACGTTATTACAGATTTTTTTGTTAAATGAGTAATAATTAAATATTTTGTTATATATATTATTATTAAATTATTTATTTTTTATATAAAGTTTAGGGTAGGTTATTACAGATTTTTTGTTAATGCAGTTTTTGTGAAAAAATTATGAATTCGAAAATTCAAGGGAAAAAGTCTAGCCATACTAAAGGTTTGAGTAGTCTATTTTTCACGGTAAATTAAATTTATAATTTTAATTTTTTTTAAAAAATAAGTATTATAATTGATTTAGTAAAAATACTATTTAAAAAATTATTTATAATAATTGAAATACACATTCTCAACTAAAATTTTAATATAGATTTAAAATTAAAATTAATGCTTGCATTTGATTCATTTTACAAAAATTAAAGAATTGAAAAAACATAATATTAAACTAACAATACATATGAGTTTATATCATTTCATGTGGAGTTCAAGAAAGATGGACCAAATTAATCTCCCATAGTGAAGTTTAAGGGGTAATTGTTAGGAGTGTTAGCATATAATTGACTTGGTGATAGAGTCAATTAACGTTTTTATGTGGACTTCAACAAAATGGACCAAGTTAATCCACCCAACTGAATTTCAACGGGTAGTTAGTTATTACCTCTAGAGCTGCTATGGTACAGATGTCAATTAACTCGGTCAAAATAAAATAAAATAAAAATAACTCTATATTAAAGTAAATTTTTTTATGTGAACTTCAACAAAGATGAACCACATTAATCTCCCCTAATGAAATTCAAAAGGGTAATTGTTAGGAGCATTAACTTACAATTGGCTTGGTGATAAAGTCAATCAATCTCCTAGAAAAGAGGGGATATAGTTATTAGTTACCTATGTATTCCATACACGTTAACGTTTTTATGTGGACTTCAATAAAGATGGACCAAGTTAATCCCCCAAATGAAGTTCAAGGGGGTAGGAAACACTATGGTAGAGATGTTGTAATGTTATGTCATAGACATTTAATTTGATCAAAATAAAATAAATTAAAAATAACTCTATGTTAAAATAAAAATGTTATCATATTTTCTTTATTTTATTAATTTTTGTTGGGAAGTGGAGTTAAACATGATTTGGTCAAGTTACTGTTGGTTTGTGAGCTCCAGGTTTATGAAAGCTCATGGTATTGACCCATGGTATTCATGTGGAATACATGCTATTTAAGGAGAGGAATTAGGTGAATTAAACCAGCATCAATCTTAACTCTGAATATACCAAGCGCAGAGAATGCTCAATTCTCTTTGCATATCTTTAGTAAATCCAGAGTTAAGCTAGATATAAACTTTGCTCATAATATTTTCCTTATGTAATATAGACTATTGAAATACATGATATTTCGTTTGTTAAAATAACTCTCTAACGCAGAATAGTAAATATGTTCTTAGTATATGTTTTTCACTATAATTTTCCCAATATTATTTGTGTTGCTATCATATCTTAATGTATCTCTCTCATAGAGTGAACTTACTCGTATCTGATTTATCTATTTTTATAACTTGGAGACGAATCAGAGCCATAGTCCCTTTAAGTAGCATTTAGTATCAAGTTAATGTTCTCATCTAATTGTGGCCACAACAGTAGGAACCGGCCAAAGCAAAATGTGGATAAAAAAATAAGGGTTTCATCCCGCCGAATGAAAATCGAAGTCACACGTTGGACATGTCATTTTTCCAATTTTCTAATTTCCCCAAGTTCAACAGGCTAGAGATAGTCTTTCTCTTTTGTTGATCACGCAAATATTTCCTCGAAAAATTTCACAATCATACCAAAGAAAAGTATAAATGCGAGGATGTTTCACTTTCTGTTCTTGTAAACCATGGAGCACTTAAGGGTTCTCGACTATTCTATTAATGTCAAATATTAGAATATTTGTTCTCAATACTTATTGATCTGGATGATGTTAATATTATTTGTTCTCAATACTTATTGATCTGGATGATGTTGATATTATTTAGGGTAGAAATTCTGTGATAGGAAGTGGAGTGCCTTCTAAAAGATCAAGACGCCTGATTTCTAAAAAAATAAAGTTTGCACCCTAAATATTAACATTTCTAAAAACTTCTAATGCAAATGCCAACCAATATTCTGACTTTCCCATAAATGGAACGGAGAAATTGTATAAGAATATGAAGTCTAACCAATATTCTAACTTTCCCATAAATGGAACGGAGAAATTGTATAAGACCCCACATCTGGTATTCAAGTATCTGTAGAATTTCTTTATGATTATCAACACACAAAACACTTTTCTGTATAGTTATCAAATTCCAATTCTATTAGATACTAAAAAAATTGACTACCTAAAATATCAAGTTTATTTTTTTTAATTTTTTAAAAACTTGTATATATTTTTACTTTACATCTTTTTAACTAATTATTTATAAATTAAAACAATTAAAAATATTATACATGTATCAAATATAATATTATTTTATAACAAAAACTATAAAATTGTATAATCTTTACAAAAGTGAAACAACATCAAATCATAAATTTAATATAATTAATAACTAAAACCTAAATCTCTCATTTTACATTTTGCAGATTTTGTCTCTTCATTGCATTTTGTTGAAAGTGCACTATGCTCGTGTCCATTTGACACAGAAAACACAGTAATTGGTATCATTTATGAGGCACGTCAGACTATAAAAAACTTTTAAAACTGTGAAATACTGCATTGGGAAGCTGAACAAATTGCCTGACGTTTGCGAGGAAAGGCTTTAGCAGAGAAACGACCTAGTAGGTGATTTTTTTAGTTTGGCAGATCTACAGCATATGCAATGGACACACTACCTGGTAACCGTTTGCAATAAGGGTGACCTACTCTCGTCGCGAAGGCATGTGAGCATGAGAGTAGGTCAGCCTTATTGGTAACGGTCAGCAGGTAGTGTGTCCATAGCAGACGCTGTAGATTTGCCAAACTAAAAAAATCCCTCGCTAGGTACTTGCTGTGAGAAAGCCAGCAATTTGTTCAGCTTCCCAATGAAGTATTTCACAGTGGCCTCAATGGGGGACCAAAAATGAAATTGGAGAACATTAATCATTAATGCGGCAAACGGCGCCGCACACTGTTCCCATGTCATTAAGTTTAATGTGAGTCTGCCGGAGTTGGTAAGACTCATTATTGATTCTCTTGTGAAGAGTCTTCGTTTTTCTGTCATGGTATCGGAGCTCAGGTGAGCTGCTTGGAGGAGGCCGAGGACGTGAGTGGCAGTGGCGAGTTCCCGTGCTTGTGCAAATCGTGTGAAGCCGAGCAATTTGTATAACCCTGGGTGGTGCCGGCTCAGTGGTGTCAAGAGTCGGAGTCTGCGTGGAAGAGTGATAGAGCGAAGAGCATTTACGAGACTTGTGATTTATTATTAGGAGCGTTGATATCCTTTCGTGTAGTTGTGGAAACGTGCCGCCAACCCTTTTGAGCCACACATGTGGAGGAGGCGCAGTGTTGTTGGAACGTGAAGCTGTGGGTGCATTCTACAACTGACTGCGGTCTGGTTTATGGTTTATTAGAGGCGTAGTGAGCCTTGTGTTGGGTCGCGTTCGACTGAGTGCCCACTGCGCTGAAGCTTGTGGATGAAGCCACCGATATGTGGCATCCCCTGTGGAGTGTAGCAGTTACAGTGGAAGTTGTAAGGCGTCTATAGAACTGTGTTGTGAGAAGTGAAGGCCTGGTCTAGTCGTGACTGTGTGAAATTGCTGAGCAGCGTTGAGTTGTTTTCCGAGCGGAAGATTGGTGTGGCCTGTCGCTGCGTAGTGGGTGACCGGTTTTCTGAATCATTCGATTGACATGATACCTTGGTCGTAGCCTGTAATATTTCCATCTTAGTAGGGTCAGAGTCTGATTCCTATATTCCTCTATTCCTTAGTCCATGCAGGATTGCTCAGTTTGTTCTCAACTTAGCTTCTTTCTTGATATGAATGTTTGAGTATTCTGGACTTAGGCAAGTGTGCAACAATCTTAGACCAGCTGCAAAACCCCCATGAAATACTCCTCAATTGTCTGGAATTTGCATTCACGGTTAACAAGAAACAAGAACAACTCAAAAATCAAAATCACCTGTTACCGAGCTGGGAATGGAGATTGATAGTGAGTTGCTCTTCATATTCTGATAAATCCCTTGTTTCAGGTCTGGTCTTGGGTAATTCGTCCACTTTAATTTATAGTTCTTATTGCATCTGAGCAGGCTTGCAAGAAAAAAAGACTCTACATTTCTCATTAGGACGCAGACTCAATAAAGAAACCATATATTTTCTTGAAAAAAATTATATATTACCTGCGAGTTTTAGAACTGCACGCTAGTAGCGATGGTTGTGGTTGAGAATGAAATAAATTAGCTTTTGGTTCTCCTCGGGAGTCCATGGTCCTTTTTCTAGTACATTCTTGTTGGGTATTTTTTTTGTTTGAAATGGGAAAATACCAAAAACAGAAAAATAAAAACACAAAGGCTCTGTTTTCTTTACACCAGGATCTTTTTGCACAGAGGAGTTTTTAAAAGAAATATTACTGAACAGAGATTATTACACCACCATAAAAGGATTTCTATTCATTAAAATAAAATGACTGAGAAATATTTATCCTCTTTCACTCAGAGGGATTCACCAAAACATTTTAACAAAAGTTACTCTGCCTCCTTTGAAATTTTACACCACTATGTGTAAATATTTCATTTACATTCACTGCTGTGTGAAAACAAAAATTACAGGGATTTACACATTTACCTTTTCACTGCTGTGTGAAACAATTCATGGTTTTACACAAAACTATTCACTGGTTTTCTTCATTCACTTCTCCTTCTCCTGCACTGCTGTGCAATTTTTTTACTTCATACATGACATTACATTACAATCCAAAGCAAAAGTTCATTTACACATCTGTGCGTTCCCCTGGTTTTTCTTCGCTGGTCTTTTACAGGTGCTGCGGACCCCTGTTTTGTTTACTCGCTGCCGCGAACTAAAAAAAACTCACCTCCCCGTGTGTATTACAATACAATTACAATCCCCGTGTGTAATACACTACAACTACGATGGAGTCAACACTCTTTTTAAAACATATGCCAAAAAAATAAAAAAAAAAAACTTACAATGTTTTACCCATGCTTCGTATTAACGCACCGTATTAAAACTTTACCAAAAACATGACAATGTATTAACTTAAGGTATGGGACGGTCCACACTGCATTAATTTTAATCAGACCCCTGTATGTACTTTGGAAAACTTAACCCCGGAGAACCTTTCCTTCAATCAGACGGCGGAGAGCAAGCAGTTTAATCGGACGCATATCGGGGGACCCCTTCTGACCGACATTTATCGTCCGATAAATGTCAGGGGGTGATGTCACCCCACCTCCACGCGTCTGCACCATACTTCATCGGAGCCTATCACCGGGATATTCCTTCCCCGGAAAGTTCGTGCGATAAGTTTCAGACGGCCGGTTTCTGGTTTGCAACTGTGGTTTCCCGCGTGCACAGGGGAAATTATAATTTCAACACTCCCCTTTAATTTCACCTGCTGGGCATTCGGTCATACCCAGACACTTCCTCAAAAATTCAAAGCTTTTTTGATCCAGTGGCTTTGTCAAG
>APFE030063248.1:55148-125804 GCA_000404065.3 Pinus taeda
AGGGCACCATGTTAAAAATAGAATTAAAATCACAGCATGTTGCCCATCTCTCCATATTTTTTTTTTTATGGCGAGTCATTCTCTGGAACTTACCTTCCTTCACCTCTCATTTCGGGATTCCATGTGGATGTCACGTGAATGTTAGGTGAGCTTATTTGCTTCCAGGATCTAAAAAATTTAGTGGCTAGTTCAAAAACGCTTTAGCTTCATTTTAAATAAAGCGATGTTTAAAATAAATCCCATATCATACTCGTATATATTTTGAGCACAGAGCGGATGGTTTGTTCCAACATAGAATTTACATTAATTCAACATCGTTCAAGCTTCCATGAGGAGTAATTTTATATATTGTAACATCTTTACAGCAAAGTTTGTTCTTCAAACTCTGAAATGAACCCTGTGTGTAGCTTCAACCTTATTTAAAACTGCAAAGTGTTCTGAATTGAAGTTCCGTCGGTTATTCTCGCCACGCTCAAGACAAGGAAGCCCTAGCAAACGCAGCGGTGGTATTCGGATGTTGAACTTCGCGTAGAGCGTGAAGGTGTACAGAAAAGGGGGATCGCCCTGGGCAGGAGGTACGTATGGTATAATTTCATCCTCTAATCATACAAAAAAATCAAGCTGTTATTCCACTGCCACTTTTTACACCAACATACAATATGAGCACCTTAACAAAAATTCTATTACCTCAGAAAATCTCATGTTCATTGCGCAGTGGAACGACCCTGTATATACCTGCATCAAAACTCAGATCGCTGCTATAGTCAGAAAAATACTACCAACGAACTTTAAATTAATAACTGTATGAGCTGAGTCTTAATACAATTTATAGAATAATCGAGGCAAGCCGTAGCCAAACTATAGAGTATCAATTATTATTGATGCTGCTATAGAGAAGCGTCCTAATATACATCAAGTTAAACATTACATAAAGCCCGAGGAACACCCTCGTCAGAAAAATACCATCAGCTAGTTAACATATAAAGCTTTGACAGGGACAGGCTTCAGTAAGGCTAGAGGGTCCCCAATGTCCAACGGGTCCAGCAGCGCCATAATCATATCTAAAATCAATTAAACTATCTGGGTATTAACTCTCTAAGTTGGTCACTGAAGAGGAAACTAGGAACGCCAGAACCCTTAACTGTAAAAGAAAGCAGAACCCTTAACTGTAAAAGAAAGCTTGCACATACCTGAGGAACCATGACAGAACAACCTCGAACCATGACAGAACACCGGAGGTTGTGCTTGACTTCCTTGAGCGCCAGAGGACCGAGGCAGAACCTGTAACAAAATCCATGATCAGCATTACTATTATGGCAGTAAACAAAGAAGCAACCCTTTCCTCTTCGAGACAAATCTTATAAGAAGGGAATTTACCTGTCACGGTTGCGCGTAAAGCCGAATCTACAGCCATGAAGCCGCTCTCTAGTTGCAAAGAAACCGCACAAGAAAGATTGCGATGGGATTCCTGGAATGAGCAACGCTTGGGAGTACAGTAGGATGGTTCTGTATTAATATAAATCCCATCGTAATTCATATGGTGTATCTACTTCAACGTGTAGGACATGCACAAAATAGGACATGCACAAAAGAAACGTGGCAGGGGAGTCGAAACCCTTTACCTTAAATTTTCTTTCTAAAGTTTTCAAAAAAATATACAGGCGTTTATACAAGCGACTTTAAATTTTTTATCCTAAGTTTTCAGAAAAGTCCGGCAATAAGAGGTAGAAATATAAACTTTGGATAAAAATGTATTTGATCAGCACATTTTATTTCAAACTTTGGTTTAAACCTGACATGTACCGAAAATATTACTCGGTCAAAGCAAATTAATGGCTGGTCAGCGATCTATCGATCGCTAATAGTCCCAGGCAGGGACTAATAACTTCAATTTATGAGGACATTTTTAATTCCAAATCTAGCACAACCCACGGGGGATTCACCCTATTTTCCAATATCTCGTCATTTTAATACATATAAGGGTTTTAAAATTATGAAAGGAAAATTCAGAATATTGTAGGTATTTTTTGGGAGGGAAGGGTGAGGGTCAAAGGAGGGGGAATGTATTGTATTGATGGGTTTGAAGGAATTGAGGTGTATAAAAGGGTTTTTAGTAAAAATGTATTTTTTTGTATTAGAAGAAATTATTTTGAGGGGATGATTATATGAAGTATTTATCAATATCTAGGGAAATAATCATATTCTTGAATTTCTATATATCAAGTTATTAAATTTATATTGTTATACTTTATGTAATTTAGAACTTATGATTGTGCCCTTCCATGATCAAAGATTTTTCACAAGATAGATTAATAATATGATGATCTTATTCAAGATATAATGATTAACCGAGAGCCTTTAATGAGAGAGAGAGAGAGGGATGATGATGATGATGACTTGATGTAGTAGCCTTCCTTCAAGATGAATGGGGATACTTCAATCTTCTTCCTTGTGACATTTCTTATATCCTTCCTTGTGTCCTTTCTGCAAATGAGGTCCTCCAAAGTAATTTTGATGAATGTATTCCACTTATGCCAACAAGAGTGATATTCAAACTACCTTCTCCTCGCATTACCTCTTATACCACATTGAGAAATCAACATGAAAGTGATTAGGGTTGATTTCACTTTGACTTACTAATTTCTTATGATTATGTGTTTCCTTATTATTATTTTTATTCTGGTATGATAATAAAAAAATTAGCAAAACCATAAATAATGAATATAAAAACAATACAATGAACATAAGAGATATATTGCAATCAAAGGAAAATCCCCTTTAAGGGGATAACCCAAAAAATATTCTCATCTTATAGAATTAGATCATAGTGAGAATTCCAAGAACCAACCATCAAGACCAATAATTCCAACAAGATTGAAGCCAACCCTCCTTTAAATATCTTGCAAAAAGTTAAAGTCAATTTGTATGAGTAATATTCCAAACTCTCTAAATTAGGTCAAATCTTATATTCTGGGCCCCAACAATAGAACTTCAGACCTACACCTACAATAACTTCAAGATTTTTTTACCCCTACAATAGCTCTAAAAAATTCCATGTGTGAGATAAATTCAGTAGAAAAGTAAACTTTAAACTCACACTCTCTCTCTCTCTTTTCTTCCTTACATCTTCACTCTTCTTTCCAGGTTTCTTTACTTATATCCATGTGTTGAGATAAATACGGTACAAAAGTAAACTTTAGACTCTCACACTCTCTCTCTCTTATCTTCCTTAGATCTTCACTTTTCTTTACAGGGTTCTTTGCTTGTATTTCTCTTTCTTCTCCGCAAAAAAAAATTAATTTGCTTGATATATCCTCCAAATGAGGTCAAAATGTCTTTCACTTACACACATCCAAGAGGTTAAATGGGTCACTTTTAGGGTCGACTTATCCATGTAGGGCCATCTTCCTTTTGTGGCAACAAAATTTACATATTGAAACAAATAAAAATTATTTCTTCACCTTTTGTTCAAAGTCAAAATGGGACTTGACTCTAGTACAATACTTTGACTCTAGGGGAATATTATTTTGACTCAAGACAAATGTTATTTTGACTCAATGAACCCTAGAAGCATGAAGAAAAATTTACATGAGCATGAAACCCATTCTTGAAAAAATAAATTTATTTTTATTTCCTTTTACTTTTACATAAAATATATAATTACATAAGTACAATGACAATTAGAAATACCGAACCTAATTACAATTTTCGACAAGATTTGGGGTTGCAATAGACACCTTGAAGAGGTTTAAAACGATAAACAACAAGCCTTCTCCAACACAAAAAACTATTGATTTTCTATTAAGGAAGATTGTAGCAATAATGTAGATCCAACAGTAAATAAAACATGTTTTTGATTTTAAGGAATTTAACCACAATTACAAGTTGTCTAATGTATGCATTGATTTTTCTCTCTAGATTCATGGAGACTCCAAAAGACAAACATTTGTGAGCAACTAAAATAATTATATGGTATGTTAACAGAACCAAGATATGTGGAATTTTGTATACCAGAATAAATGAATTTAGGATGGCTGCATATATAGGCAATGAATGGAAAGGAATATGATAGAAATATCACATTACATTATATTTCTCATTTGTTTTCAAGAGTCAATTCATGGGATTCCAAGAAAGAACCAATTGTTTCTCTTTCCAGAAGGTAAATCAATGTTGTGAAAATCACGATAAAATTGCGATTTTATCATTTTATGGCGATTTTTATACAAATTTATTGCGGGTAATTTGAATTTATTGCGATAACAATTGAAATTATCGTGGGGGTCTCTGGCAGCAAGGTTTTAAGTAAAAGTGACATTCTCCTTAATCTTCATTTTCATCCTTTTACTTAAATTTTTAACATTACCATGAAATGACTCAGGATGTTTGAGAGTGGTTTCTTGGCCTCATTGGATTTCATATGGATAAAGTCGAATTTTAGATTAATTGAAAATCCAGGTAGACTTAATCTGTTTTTCAGGATTTTACGATTGGGAGATTGTAATGTTTCCACGGTACACATTGCTAGGCTACCCCCCTGCACAGATAGAGGAACGTGGTCTACCTCCTATAGCTCCTACTTCTAGTTATTCAGGCTTCTATAGCATAGCAGACTCCACTACCAACTCCACACACCGCATCTACAATCTAGAAGGGAAAGGGAAAGCTGTGGCATTTTCTCGCAAGAGGGGCAGAGGAAATCAATAGGATTAGACTTCAGTTATTTTCTTCATTTTATTGTATATGACATTATGACATGATGAGATACATTATTATATTTTTTGTTGATATTTTGAGGCTGAGTTGGGACTCAGGAGTCAGGACTTACTATTCAGGGCATGATTCAATGTTATGTGTGATTCTAGAAATGATATTAAACATCTTATGTATTAGTTCTTTTATCATATTTATGTGTCAATGTATTTATTTTATGTTGTAGATGGTTTAGATATTAAAAAAATTGAAAATAAATGAAAAAAAATGAATATTTTTGTACCAAAGGATTTTTTCCCGATTATTTCCGATTACTTCCCGATAATTACAATTTTTTCCGGTTTTTTCCTCGTGTCGATATTATCCCAATAACGATAAATACAACATTGAGGTAAATACTTAGCAGGAACAGGGTAGGTTGTCAAGAAATTTGGATGAGAAGAAATGAATTAAGGCATGAACAAGAACAAATAATAAATATATATTGTGATAAAACATTTGAAATTTCTTTATCCAAAAGCATAGTATTCCACAGAAAAAGAAAAAATATTGACACAAGGTATCATTTAGTCACAGAGTTAATCGATGATGGAGATATTATATAACAACATTGCAGGTTCCAAGAATAATATGCAAACATCTTGACCAAATCATTGACAAATGAAATTATTATACGTTGAAGAGACATTTTCGGCATCGTAAATATTACTCGTTATGATTAAGCAGGAATGATGGAAATAATCCGAAGTTCCACATTCACTCTCCATATCCTTGACAAACATTTTGTACCATAAAATATCCTATGACATATCTCTTTTAAGGATGAGTTTACGCATATTAAATTGAATTTCACTACAACAATTATCCTTGTATGGATGGGCATGTACAAAACCTGGTGAAACTTGTTTTCTTTTCATATTTTCTATTTTTCCATGTGTAAAGTGATATGTATATACTATCTTTTTGAGATAATGTAAATATAGCTCATGTGGTGTATTCTTTTCATGTGCATGAACATAACTCTTAATATCTATGTGAACATAGTTGTAAAATATTTCTTAGTATGTGTGACAACAAAGTTGTAATGAAGGATTTTTGAAGTTGTTAAAAAAAGAGACATAATCTCTAGTTTTCTAAATAAAATACTCTATTAAACTGAATTAATATAGGCTTTAATTTGAATTTATTTTTATCTCAATCCTACTCTATTTTCATTTTCTTATTTCTGGCTCTTTCAACAATTTTTTCAATATCACTCTCAAGTGGGGAATCTACTTCTCTATAGAGGACAATTTAGGTGCCACATACAAAGCTTGATTCCATTTTTGTTAGTGTTTGTAATGCCTTTAACACCAATTGATGGGGTTCTAATTCACCTGAATCATTACAATTGTGGAGATAGCATCAATTACCACTTAAATTTATATTAAGGAATGTAAATTCCCATATATAAAGTCAAGGACTTACACTAGATATCAAGTCATTTGTCATTCCCATGATACGTTATAAGGTGATGCAGATATGAATAGGCGATAATGGAAAATGTTACACTTAATTGTTGATACCTTAATAATACTTATGCAGCGATAAAAAGAAGAAAGTGTAAGAACTAATTGGTAATAACTCTTCTACAAATTAGTCTGTTTCATGTTGTGGATATTTATTATCCATATCATTATTTCTCGCTATATTTGATAGCCTGCTATTTTATGAGTGATTTAATGAATGACAAAGAAATTTGAATATGAAACAGACAAAATTTTGGAAGTGTTATTAATAATTCTCAGTATTTTCTACATTTTCTTTTGTTCTTGTTGTTGAAGTAATTTTAAAATATCAACAACTATCTCTATTTTTTCTCGATATATCTTACTCTTACTTGCCTCACTTTCCAATGTGTCATGAGGATGTTGAGGGAGTCAAGTTCTATTTATAAGCCCCTGAATTTCTAAATGGGGATTTACTTCACTTAATCCTAATTAAAGTGGTAAATGATACATAAAATCCCATCATATGTGCTATGTGACAAACAATATTCCCTTATGATCAAATCAAAACACTACACATAATATTTCTAAGTAATGAAACTAAAATATTCACGTTGGCATACTCTTATCTGTCTCTCTTTCCAAGATCTCATGAGCATGTATAGGGATCAACAGGTATCATAAAAACCAATAATTTTTTATGTAGGGACAACAACTCCATATTCTACAAGTTCAATTTCAATTGACAAATGAAATACAACTTTAGGAAGATTGAGAAGAAAAATTTAGAAGTTTGAGATATCTTTATGAGAAAAATTAATGTTAAAGTAGTATAGGTCTGAATTCTCTTTCTACTTTATATTCATATGTAAGTGTTCCACTTAACTTTGAATATGCATATAAGGAGGAAAAATGGATAACAACATTGGATTAAGAAATAGATATTATAGAAAAGAATGATAAGTGGGAATCAATGAGTCTTCCACAAGGACAAAAAGTCATAGATGTAAATTTGGTCTATAAGACCAAAACAAATGCAGAAGGAATGATGGAAACATATAAATCAAGGAAAGTTCTTAAGGGATACAAACAATATCCTAGAAGAGTTTACATTGAGATGTTTTCTCTCACTGCAAGAAATGGAGTCCATGAGGACAATTTTAGCAATAATTTCCCAACATGAGTGGAAGGTATATCAAATGGATATGAAATAATCCTTCTTGAATGGAGAATTGAAAGAGCAAGTGTATGGAGAGAAGCCACCTAGTTATGAGGTTCATAGGTAAGAGTACAAAGTGCATAGGCTAAGGAAATCTCTTTACAGGTTGAAGGAAGTGCCATAACCATGTATGGAAAAATAGAGTTATAGTTGTTGAACAATTCCTTTAACAAAAGTGCTGGTTAGCCTACCCTCTACATCAAATAAAGTGATCATAGTAATTTTTTTTTTTTTTATACGTATATTATCTATTTTTCACTTGGAGTGATGATCTTCATATTGTTAATTTCAAAAAGATCATGAAAAATGGGTTTAAATGAGATATTTGGGGTTCAGGTATTTTTTACGCGTAAAGGTGAAAAATATTGAACATGGCACTATTATTTATCAAACAAGATATGAAAAATACATATTAAGGAGGTTTCAAAAGAAAAGAAACAAGCCTTATCCACCAAAAATAGCCATGGGTTTGGCATTAAGTAAAAAATATTCTAGCAAAAATGTAGATCCAACGACGTAAAAAGGTTGGTTGGAAGTTTTATGCATTTAAGTCCAACTAGATATGATATAATGTATGTATTATCTTCAGTCTCTAGATTTATGAAGACCCCAAAGCATGCACGCTGGTTAGAAACTAAAAGAATGCTAAGGCATTTTAATGGAACTAATGGATATGACATCTTGTATACCACAACAAATAAATTCAGGATGGTTATATATACAGACCATGACTACGAAAGAAGTATAGATGATATAAATAACACATCAAGCTATGTTTTTCATTTGGTTTTTGGGTTCATTTAATGCACTTATAAGAAACATCTTATTATTTCTCTTTCTACAACTGAAGTTGAATATGGAGTTGCAACAGTTGTTGCTTCTGAGGAAATTTGGATATGAAGGATGTTGAAAGGTTTGGGGCATGAACAAGAAGAAAAAGCAAAGATATATTTGTGACAACATCTCTACAATTACTTTATCAAAAAACTTAGTTTCACAAAAGAGGTTAAGATATTAAAAAAATATAGCATTTCATTAGAGAGTTGATCAAGGGTGGAGAGATTATTTTGTAACATTTCAAGAATCAAGAACATTATGCAGACAACTTCGCGAAATTACTAGGAAATGAAATTTTTATACATCTAAGAGATAGTTTCAAAATCATGAATTTCGGTAGTTATGATTTAGGGGGGGTGATAGAAATGAATCGAACTATTGAATTCACCTGTCATATCCTTGCCAAAATTTGTGTACCATAAAATATCTTGTCACAGATCTATTTTCCAGGATGAAATGGTGGATAATATATTGAATTTCACTAGCGTAATACTCCTTGTATGGATGGGCATGTACAAAACCCTATGAAACTCGTTTCCCTTCCACATTTTGTATTTTTCTATGTGTAAAATTGTTGAGAAATATCGAGCATAAGGAGTTAAAATATTTCTCTTATTGATAATTACTTGTGATATAATTTTACTTCTTAGCTTATAGTCTTCTATTCATTATATTATTATCTTATTTTTTCCATCAAGACAATTACCAATATGCACAATAAAAGACAAGAGACATAGTATCTAGGCTTGTCAAATAGGGCCAAAACCTCTCACCTCTTGAGAGAAAAACCTAATCAAAATTATTTTTGTAGATCTTCAATTGATGAATACAAAGACCATGAAAAAGACCCTTGACTCTAGTATCCTACCAAGAAACTTATAACTAACCTTTATGTTCTACCTCTTCCTAGTCTCAACTCACTTCTTGATCTCATATTGATCTCCTCGGCTTCCTCTAGAGAAAATCATTATTTATCCTTCACACTTATTTTTTTCGGCTTCCTCTAAGAAATCTTGGTCTCTATGTTTTCACTCACTTCCTATAGAAAATATTGGTCTCTATGCTTTCACTGGTATCCTCTAGAGAATCTTGATCTCGATCCCTATCTTGGTCACCCAGAGAATCTCAGTCTCTTAGGTTTACCCTAGATCAAAAACCCTAGTCTCCTTAAGAAAGACCTATATTTCTTCTCTTCGGCCTCCTTCTATGACATTCAGTACCCAATCACAAGTTCCCTTAATTCAACAATAAGTTTGCTTCGATCTTCTCTTGATGCCTTCCATCCTTATTGTTTTGTACCAAAAACAAGTACCTGAGAAGAATGCTTCCTTCACTGACCCTAGAAGAAACCTTCCTTCTCTATCCCTACCAAAAAACTTCCTTTGCTATACCCATAAGAAATCTTGATAGCCCTTTTTCGCACTTCTACTTTATAGGCGTCTTCTTCTCACTTCTCTTCACCAAATTCCTTGTCGAGTTTCTTTCCTTTAAGTGAGGTCAAGCGTGGTTACTTATACACATATTCTCATGTTCCTTAGGCGAACATGATCACATGTAGGAAGGCCGACATCTTCTAGCAAGTTCTTTCCTCGTTCTAGGCTGACTTGAAGAGGATAAGTAACAAGATATTGGAGGATACTTTACATTGACAAGTTTGACCTTTTATAATGTGTAACATGACTTCATTACATGACAATGACTCTCTCATTTTATGATTATATCACAAATATTTCCTAAACACTCTCATTGGGAGTCTTGACTCGAAAATAAAATCTCTTGCCCATGAAGCACATGAAGAAAGCAATACAATAATTTTATTTCTCTTCTTTACATCTCATTACATAAAATCATAAATACATGTTAGTATGATGACCGAACCTAGTTACACTTTTCAGCACTCCCTCTTAACTAGGGAGGTATTCGTAATGGTACTTTGACATTCTCAATCTGAATAATTTATCATAAGAATAATTTTGATTGGTAACTTATTTGTATATCATCATATAAACCAGCATTGTCACATAGCAAGGTCTTGAATAATAACTCTATCTCTCCACAATATCTAAGCTCAATGTTGGTGAGACAAATGATTTATAGAAAATCCTATCATTGTCTCTCTAGAATAGACCCCACCCAGGTTCTCACGGAGTGTTCCATTAGGACTATTCTTATTTGGGATTCCTAGTCCTCAAAGAATATCAGTCATCTATGATCACTCTTCTCTTGGATGCCCTATCCCATTGTGAAAGAGTATTGAATGCCAAATTATTACCAAATCCTCCATTATGTCTTCCCAGATGAAGACCAAAATGATGTGTCTATCTCCCCCTCTCAAATAGGGAGGACATATTCCAATAAAGGAATATACTCATTCCTAAAAAATAAATATACCTATGTTCCTGCTTCACTTAGGAATTTTCAAGTTTCTCCCAAGAAATAAAATTCTTTGCAGGCTCCCTCTTAACTAGGGACCTACAATGGCTGCTTAGGTGGAGATGATGGTACAACCAGTTGCTTTGAGAAATCCTTTTCCTTCGATGTCATGAATATCTCTGTCTTGATGGCAACCACTCATAGGTCAATTCAAAATGGATAAAGGGAAACCCACTTTGTAACAAGTCAATTAAGAAGTAATAGGGTAATGGTATAGAAGAATAGGATGATGGAACAAGGGACTACAGATCAGAATCAAGAAGTTGAAGAAAAATGATGTTTTAATTTATCTTAAGCTATATACATAGGTTCAACTTGTCCAAGTAGTGTATGCAAGTAGGTTCACAGAACAAAAAGAGTGTATAGATATGCACACACTTTCACGGAAGGAAAATCATGTATGGGATGGAAAATTAAATCTAGAATAATACCAAGGGTCAATACCATGGTATTAACCCACAATTTTGGTCAAAGTAATGGATATTTGATCTTGTCCAAGAATACCACAGGTTCTAATTGTTGTTTTGGTCCGAGATATTGATAAATACTAAAACTATATAAGGAGAAGAAGATCAAAGGGCCATGTGCAAGTGAAAAGGGTTCCTTCTTTTATAGCATTATGTCTTCTTTTAATGTACCTATATTTTTTAAATGGTTTTCTAAGATTAGATATCTTCTTGATCTTATATTTGCGAAATCTTTTCTTATGATTTTTCTTCTTCATTGGCATCCATAGAAAAACTTCTCTACAACATTATTGAGAAGGATTTATGGCATTACCTTGAGCATTCTTTTGTCAACAAAGATATTTTAACTTTTCTTTGCATAAGTGGATTAAATCAACCCAATAAACTGAACTCAAGTTTTTGCCTTTTTTTCTAGATCTTTCATAACCAGTTCACATATATTATGAGGTATTTTATAACAAAATGTAACTCTAGTCATGAAATCATCTTGAAGATTTTCTTTCATTACCACTCTAAAATATTCTTGGGAAAATCTTTCTATAGTTCTAGAATTGTTGATTTCAATTCTAAATAAATCAGACATGACTTGTTTCTTTGTATAATGTGGTTCAACACAAAATTGTTTTTTGATTAATTCTTCTAATATATCTAAGCTTGTTGAGATGATTGCATCTCTTTGTTCTTGAGATGGATACATCCACCAACCATATACTATTCCAGTCATTCTTTTTTCAACTATCCAAAATATGCCATTGTTATCTAATTTAGTTTTATATTTCATAATCCATAATGGACTGATCCATACCCTTATTGCATCTCTTGGATTATCTATTCCATCTAAGTCTAAAGTATAGCCATTATTATCAGTGGCCATCAGAATTTCTTCAACTTTTGGGTATTTAGGAACATAATGAAAAATGTGGGCTTTGTTGAGACTAGGTCTTATAAAATCAAGACACCACTTTGCAACTTTAGTCATAATCACCTGACTCGTTTTTAATTTTGGTTTAATTTCAAACTTAGTTCCCTTTTATTTCTTTCTACTACTTTCCCCCTTTGAAAGTGAAAGGTATCTTTTTGGTTCTTTCTTTAACAAACAAGTTGATTCACTATAATCTTCAAAGTCATATGTCATTCTTGTGAAAGATCTTAAGTTATCAAACTTTGATCTTTCTCGTTTATTCTTTATCTTTTCTTCTCTAATTCTTCTTCGTTCTTATTTTTCTATTTTGGCTTGAGTTTGTTCATCGTAAATTAGCATTAAATTATGAAATGTTAAGTCTTCTTGTGATCCCAAATCATCTATTTCACTTTCGGCATGATGACAACAATTGGATATGTTATTTTAATTTGATAAAGTTCATTAAGATCCCTTGGATCATTGGCGTATTTTCTATCACTGGAGCACAATCAACTCTTCTAGTTGGTTGTTTATAGTTTGTTGAACTTGTAGTACTATATTTTATTTTGGGAGGCCATTTTCCACCACGGGAAAATTTATTATTATTATAATTCAATCCTTATGATGTATCTTTAGATGAATTTGGAATTTGGAATGATTTTGATGGATAACTATCGTCTTTTAATGAAAAAAGTAAAGATTTATAACATTTTGGAACATTTGGTTCATCTGCAATTTGTATTGAGCCGATCCTGAAATGCTTAGCGAAAAACGTTTTTCATTTGGAAGATACAGTCCCCCTTTTGGAATATACAACTTGGAGTCATTATTACTAGATGATGCTTCTGTACTTACAATTTGGGATTTATTCATATGATTATAAAAACTATATCCTGGTGGGTTGATGATTGGTTTTGGAATTTATTGCCTATCTTGTAGAAGCTATATTTGACCATTCCTAGTCACAATTTTTCTTGGATATTTTTCTCATTTTTCTAACCCTCTAAAGATTGATATTGAAAATACGAATCAGAAGGAAGACCAAATTCTTCATAGCCAACTCCCTACCATAGTATTTGAAGTACCAGTTGTTATGCAATCATTTAACACATGTTGTTTTAGTTTTGGATGAGTAATATCATTATGCTGGAATGAAGGTTGTACCATTACTGAAAGATATTAAAATTCCTCAACCATAAATTCCTTGGACTCCGATTAGTAGTTTCCATGCATTCTTAATATGCTTATTTGTTAAGCTAACAACATACTCTGGATATATAGTACCATACAAACAACTAGTAGCTAAATTTCCCATTATTGTACCTATGCTTGCATGTTCATATTCCTTATGACGAATATCAAATAGTTCAACCATGCAAGGAGTATTAGTTCCTCTTCAGAATAGGGGTTCCAACCCTATACTTATACATCAAAAATGGAGATAGCATTACCTTTTTTCTTGGACATATTTTTGAATTTTTTTTATATATTCATCAGTGAAAAATATTAAGTGCAACTATTTGAGTAGTAGGTCCCAACACCTTGATTTTTACTTCGCCTTTTTTTAATAGAACTTTATTCCTTAAGAGATGAATAATATTATTCTTATATGCATCATTATTGGATAGTTCAGGAGGATTTTGTTTAGTAGGGTCAATGATTTCTTTCTCTTTTTCTAACTCTTTGATCTCTACTTCAGATATACATTTCTTATCTACTAGAGAAAAAGTTCTGGCCATAATCTTATCCATAATAAAAACACACAGAGATTTATATATGCTTCTTGGACATTTCACTTTTGAGGAATTCTAGAAGATGATGCTCCCAATTCTTTGCTTCTAAAAAATGCTCCAACTTCGTGCAATCTTGCTTTTAATTATCTCAGTATGTTTGTTAGTTTGGGGATGGAATGAGGTGGGAAACCTCAGTTGACAACCATGAATATTCCACAATGTCTTCTGTATTTACCTCATAAATCAAGATTCATGCTTTGAAATAATGGGAAACATGTCTTGCATCATTTTGGCTTGAACATTGTTATGTTGTTGTTGTTTATAACGGTTGCTCCAATAAGAACTGGTTTTATTGGAAACATTTCTATTAGATCTTCTCTACCAAGAGTTGAATGGTACAAGGGTCTTATGACTTGTCTAAGTATCTAGAGTTATGAAGAGTCATGATGCAGTACTGAAAAAAAAAAGGTTATGTTGGTTTCAAGTAGTTTTCGTATGTTATGTTGATTAATAGCAGGTTGCAGATGATTGCATTCTCGTAATTCAAAGGGAACTATGAAGTTTGGATACAACTATTGATGTTGTCTATCCAAAAATATGATGATCCTCTCCTTCACCAATAATATGCCTTTATTCAAAGAAAATTTATGGATAGATACTCATTAAGATAGTATTCTCTACATAGATTATCCTCCTCGATATTTGGCATAATAAATTCCTTTAATTATACACACAGTGGTACTCGTGATATATCATAAATGCTGAGGGATAGGTGTTACTCTATATTCAAGGCCTTTAGTATGCCCTCTTCTTTTGTAAATATAAGGATCATCTAGCCCTTGCCATCGAAGGCATATTCCCATTCATTGTTTAGGTGGACGCTAGAATATAGAACTTGGCAGCAACTTTAACACCACCTTCATTGATCATTTGATAACTAAACTTCTTGTGCATCAAAGGGGTGTAGTGTACCTCTGCTAACACTTGCTAGACTTTTTAGGTTGTCTTTCTCATCAAATTCATGAAATAAATTGACAGAGGTCGAATTAAGACATAAAGGATCAAAATCAATAAATATTCAGAAATTATATGCAAAATCTAAGAGCATAAAGGATTCCACTTAGATTGGTTTCTAGCTAAAGTAGCTAGAGAAAATATGAGTAGCATCCATATAGTTAGGGGATTTATCGACTAGTTTTATACCCATTAAATAATTAAAAAACAATAGTTGATTTATACACTAGTTTTATATATTTTATGTTCTCTTAATACACCTTTTAAGATTTTATTGGTCGAGGGGTCAGGTTCTATTTTCACTATTATATAGGTTGCGGTTGTGATCCCTTCGCACACTTATCCCTCAGTAAATTTTCACAGAGATTTTCCTTTCAAGGATTATTTTTAGGCTTTTCGTTTCCATGATTCACATATAGCTATTCCTTTTTAGGGGATGATCTCGTACATATTACCTAGTTAAATTTTAAAAGAATGACCTTGTGCCAAAACTGCATGCCGTTATCAGACCTCATTGTTGCTCCCTCTATGCTCATGACATCCTAGCATGTAAACAACAATAACTTTTACTCCTTTTGCTTGTTATTGTTTCTCTACACCTTGAACAACTCTATGTGGTGCACTCTACTGCTATTTGTCTTCTTATGTTGGCTCATCATAGAGCTCTTCTTCGTTGAAACATGTCTCATGGAACAAGGTAGCTACATCTCCAACTCAAAAACCATTAGCAATATCATAGAGCAACATAGCAGAGTATTGGATGATGTAACTAAGTAAAGGAGAGGAGTAGGATATTCATTGATGATGTTCAAAATTCAACCTTGGAATAGTTGTGAAATCCTCTGCATCCATAATCAAATCATAGAAGGGAATCCTCTCCTACAACAGTCACTATTTTCATAGAAACTTTTGCGATATTAGTGAAGTTATGACATCTGTGGTTTTATCACTTGGATTATGAAGATATCAGATATATTTCATCTTATGGAATCGTTTGACCATGATGAAAGAAAAGAGACACAAGTAATACATATTGTCATAATTCTTGGATCTCTGGGCATAAATATCTATAATAGAAATAATTTCACAGTGGCATAGGCTCATTGTACCACATTTTTTGTTTGAACACATTCATTTCTCATCAATCCTATTCCTTCCTCCCCATCAAGCAAAGCAAAGGAGCAATGAAGGACATTGTGTTTTCCTTTGTCATGTTGTACCTTCAAGAACTAAATTCACAAAAGCTCATGGCCCAAAGAGGAACGTTCTTCTCTACTTTTCAAGAGCATTATTAAAAGGCAGAGTCAATCTTGTACCTGGGCTACTCAAGAAGACAACTAGCACCACGAAAAAGCCCACAAGGATAACTCCAGCTAAAGCAACTCTAGTCCTCCCAATCTTCATTTCTCTCAGTGAGTTGGGCATGTTAATTCTCTTTTAAATGTGGATCTCAATTGTGTAATGTTTTCAATCCATAATTGCAGAGAGCCAACCAACCAGACTTTCATTTAATTATCTGCAATCTCTCACTTTAATCCAACTTTTGAATGTTGTTATATAAATCCTAAACAAAATCACAGGGAGAGTTTTCCTTGATACTATTTCTCCTGTAGAATTGTCCATCATATGATTTAGAGTCTTGGGAAGATAATGGTGCCAATCTCTATCACAACACATATCAACCCTCAATTGGCAACAATGTTGATCATGGCTATGGACTTAGTGGAGGCATCATTTAGTCTACTGTGTGTATCCACTTTCTCCACTATCCTAAATACAACCAAATCAATTCCCTTGGTGTTATTATCATCAGCCTTGTTTCTTTTACTGCTACTAGCATGGACTCAAGATTTACAATTTGTAATTCAAAAACCAAATGTTCCTTTCCCATCACCAACTTATTAATGTGCTCCCATTGTCTTTCATGATGTTTGTGGAGGATGAATAAAAGAATTGAAAAACAAAATCATGAGTTGACACAAATGTATATCATTATTATACAAAGAGAACGTGGAGTGGCACGATATCTGTAAAGTTATTTATCATGCAGAATATGTCTATGATTTCTATCGATATTCACAGCATTAAACTCCTAGATCTCATCTTTTATATTTATAAAAATGCCTTGGTCTACATCATGTACCACACAATACCATACCTCCTTCTTTCTCCTCAATATTGTCATTATATTGAACAACATTAGCCTTTCAATATGATTATTTAAAAATTAAATGTATGAAATTTATACAAAGGACATTTGACTTGTTTTAATATTGTGATCCCAATAAAGTTTTGATGCTTCCAACTACGCTATATTAATCTCAATTTAAGTTACTAACAACATTTAGCAACACCCATAATGTACTCTAATATGTAATTATGCATTTTTCATATATTTTAGCCTAGCCTATTAATTCTACTTGAAATTAGAGGTGCCTTGAAGAAGTTTCTATAGGGAACTCTGATTTTGATATCCGAATCTTATGTAGAATAGTGTTATAAACACCTGAATGATACTAATTAAGATAGTATTATCTACACATATTATCCTCCACAGTATCTCGCATAATAAATTCCTTTGATTCTACACAAAGTGGTACTCGTGATATATCATAAATGTTGAGTGACAGGTGTTACTCTATCTTTAGGGCCTTTAGCATGCCTCTTCTTTTGTAAATCTAGGGAGAATTTATCCCTTTCCATTGAAGCCACATTCCCATTCATTGTTTAGGTGGACGCTAGAATATAGAATTGGGCAGCAGCTTTAACACCACCTTCATTGACCATTTGATAACTGAAATTCTTGTGCATAAAATGGGTGTAGTGTACCTTTGATAACACTTGCTAGATTTTTCAGGTTGTCTTGCTCATGAAATTAATTAAATTGATTTATAGAGTTCAAAATGTGACATACGAATTGCAACGCCTATCAGGAATCTTGATCACAACAAACTCCTTCCTTAGACAATTATTTGGATAATATCAGGATCATTGTTGCCATTCGAAGGAGAACATGTCTCAGTTTTCGTCTCTCTCATGATAACACAAGTATCCTTCAGACCTATCACAGCTTAAGTTAGGGATGTGATTAAACTTCATCCCCAGTAGTCTTCTTTATTTTTTTCAATTTTGAAGCCCCTTTCCAAATCTACAACATGTTCTTGTTCTCTGCCTACATCATAAAATGGTTACTCATCAGAAAAAACAGAGGGGACTTCCTTCAAGTTGAATGCAATGAACTCATCGAGATTGCATTATCAAAGATCAATTGTCTATGAAAATAAAAAATATCAGATGGTTCAGAATTTGCTTTTTCACAATCAGATTTTTCAAAGATCAATTGTCAGTAACAATATGTAGCCTATAGGTAATTTTTCACTAAGATATATGAATATTAAGAATATAAGTGTCTGATCATTAAATATAGTTAAATTTAATTAATGGAATAGACTAAAAGTCTAGTAATAGTCACATAATAGTTTGTATTATTATAGAATATCAAATCTATATAAGTATGGAAATATGATAAAAGAAATTGTAATTAAAATAAAATAAGAATGTGTGTGTGTGTGTGTATATATATATATATATAAGTTTTTGAGAACATTATAGGGATATCTAAAATATATAATAGTTTATGGAATATATGTGTGGTCATCTCATTTATGGTTAGAAAAATTTCTTAATTTTATTAGACGATTGATAATGTTGCTAAAAGGCTAATTGTTATATCCATTAGCTTGAGTTGGAAAATAATACCTGACTACCAAATCAATTAATTGATAACACATTTGTTTCGGAAAATTAGTGTAGATAACACATTTGTTTCAAAAAATTAGTGTAAACATTAAGAAGACTATATTAATTCAAAAGTAGTAAAAAAATCTAAGATGGTATTTTAAGAATGAGATATACCATCATGTGAATTTAGTTGCTTGTAAAGTTTTAATTGGTCTACATTCAATACATGCATTTTAATCACAGAACTGCCTCAATGAAATTAGTATTACATGCATAAAAGTTTAAACCAAAACATTTTAGAATAATTTTATGGTTTTACACATTGTCATATATTTCAACATTTATTTATGTAATGATCTTAACTAGCAACCACAAATTTTTATTTATGAATTTATATTACGTTATTCTATATAAAATGGCAGACTAGGTATTTATGTTTCTTTTGGTATTTGCAGTATTTATGTTGTTGATTTAGTTGGAGGTTGTATTCATTTTTAGAAATAACTCTAAAACGATACTTCAAAAGTTTGTTTGTGACGAGTTAGATGCTTGTTGGAACAATATGATAAGCTTACCTCAAAGTGTTGGGTATATCTTTAATGCTCTAGAGCTTTGTTCAAGGTTTTGAACCTAGATCTCAATTTTTTTCATATCTAATTCCTATAGAAGCGCTAAACACTACCTTGAAAAAACAAAACAACAAAAGTACAAACAATCAAGTGATCAAAGAGCCAACAAATAAACTAAAAAACTACATATTCATAGATTCACTCCCTAAGTTTATTCATTGGTCATGTTCTCTTAAAAGAGAAGTAATACTCAAGTTAAAAATTGTAGTCTTATTGTTTAAAAAACAGGGTGCATTTAAGGAATTAGCACATCGTCATCTAAATATTCAGATGAATGGGCAACAAGACCTACTCCAGGTACATATGAATACTTCAATGAAATGATATATTGTAGTTGCAAAATGTGCCAAAATAGGAAACTAAAGAAGCAAAGGCTTGTTGGTATCCATAGATTGGACCATGGAGTTTATATAGAGGAGGTACATTATAATTAACATATTTTTATTCTTTTAATAAATAAATATGCACATTATTTAATACATTATTACTGATCATTTCATTTGATTTTATTTATTTATGAAAACCCGCTTCCGGTTCCCAATATTCCTAAAGAACGAACGGATGATATTGATAATAGTGACTCTCAAGATGAAGGACAAGACACATTTATGAATGAACCCACTTCATAGATAAATGAGGTTGGTGTCAATGAATTTATCCAAGAATTATACACATATATTGAAGAAGCTGTTGATTCACCCCTAGCTCATTTGGCTAGGAGACCTCTTTATGCAAATGTTGAATCTTCTATATTGGTGACACTTATGTTGTTGTTGAACTTGAAGGTTACACATGGATTGACAAACACATGCTTTACTGATATATTAAGGTTGGATTGATATTCCTATAAATTAATGCTCTAGATGTCTTAAAAGTTTTGAATATTGTGTATACTTATAAAAATCATTTGTTGCACTATCCAGACTTCTCGCAAACAAAATACTTCCGAAGGAAAATAAGTTGCCTCATTCTCATAGAGAAGTATCTTCAATAATGAAAAACATTAGAATGGATTACAAGACATAGGATGCATTTCAAAACCACCATATATTTTACTATGGAAATAATGCAAATTTACAACATTGCCCAATGTGTCACACAAATAGGTATCATCAAGATCAAGTATCCAGGAAGATTCCTCATACATTATTTCGACACATTCCACTAAAGCCAATGTTTGAGAGAATTTTCAAATGCAAGGAGTCGGAAAAATATATGGATCGCCATGCACAAGGGTGGAGCCAAGATGGTGTCATGTGTATGGTTGTAGATAGTAAATACTGGAAAGAGATTGAGGTGAAGAAATGAGCCAAGGAATGCAAGAATTTCTCTAAAAATGGATGGTGTCAATCATTTTCGAGATCTTATAACAAAATATTCTGTTTGGCCAGTGTTAATTATAAAGAACAATCTTCCCCCTTGGATGACAATGAAAAATGAACATGCAATGTTAACTCTTATCATACCAGGTACTACAACATATGAATACAATGCTTTCTTGAAGTTTGTATAAAAATATTTCAATTCACTTAATCCTAATAAAGAACTCTTTATTCACTTAGGGAAATATCATGTAAAGGATATGGATGTATACATGGAGCCCCTCATTGATGACCTTCGTGAATTATGGGATGGTGTAAATATGTTTGATGTACCAACACCTATCAATGAAAGAAACTTCCTTTTACATGCGATTCTTATATGGACAATTCATGATGCCCTGGGGCTCTCCATTTGTTGTGGTAATATAATATAAATTACGTTTATAATTATTGTGTTCATTTTAGCATTTACTAAATATGGTTTCCAATCTTATTTTGGGGCTACAAACAAAGGGGAAACATGGTTTTCCATCATGTGGGCCAAAATTGTTGCATAGGCAGTCAAGCAATCTCAATAAAACTGTCTATGATGAGTATCAACATTTCTTATCACAAAATAATCACAATTGAGTGTGTGATAAACTTAAGTTCAATGGAAGGGAAGTGGAAATGAAGAAGCTAATAAAGATGAACCCTGCTAGGTGGAAAGTGATGTATGACAAAAACGAAGGGACAGGTTTTCCCATAGGAATTAAAAGACTCTATTTTCTACAAATTAGAATATTATGAGAGCTTGCCAATAGTCCAACTATTTGACACTATGCACATCGGGAAAAATGCAGCAGAGTGCTTGTGGAAACATCTAAATGGAAATAACATTGAAGCACAAATAAAGCTAAGAAAGGAACTTCGAGTTTCCAATATCATGTCGAACATGTGGTTGCATGAAGACAACTCATATGTTCATATTCCATGGACATTTACATCAAATGAGAAAGAAAACATCATTTCTACTATGAAAAGCATAAGATTTCCTTCTGGCTTTGGTGCGACATTAAAAAACTTATTCACAAGAGATGCATCAGAGTTCTCAGGACTAAAAACGCATGATTGGCACAATTGGATAAAGATAATGTTGTCACATGTTATATTTGTACAAAACTTAATTAGAAAATTGTATATCCTTGTGATAATATCAGTTCATGCATATTTGAACATGATTATTTGTTAATAGTCATGCTAGTATAGTGATAAAATCAATTCATGCATATTTGAACATGGTTATTTGTTAATGGTCATGCAGTATGAGTTGCCTACAACAATACCAAGTAATTTTGATCACAATGTCACTTTGACTATTTACAAATTATGTAAATATCTGAGGTATTTTTCAATCCATCATGCATACTCTTCCATTACTCTTATCATTTGAAGTGCATCATTGGTTATGCCTTTATATGAGTTTCTACTTTTAGTTTTCAAGAAATAACAAGTCTTTATTGTAATACTTGTAGGTGGGTCTCATCTAAAGAGATACATCAGGATGAATTGAAGTATTGGAAGAGGAATGTTTCACGTTTGATGTGTGATATTCAAATGTGCTTCACTCCAAGCTTCTTTAATTCTCAAAAGCACTACCTTATACACCTAGTAGAAGAGATTGAACAATGTGGTCCTATTCATATTCAAATAATGTTGCTCGTAGAGAGATATATGAAGGTCTTAAAACAATTTGTGAGGCAAAAGGCTCGACCAGAAGGGTCCATAGTTGAAGGGTACCTGGTTTTCAAGGAAATGGTTCATTTGAGTGAGTACTAACCTCAATCACATCTTGAAGCTCAACGATTATGGAATTATAACCAATCTCAATCATTTGAAGGAGAAACAATAGAGGGTGAAGGGACTTCAAATAGGATAAAAGGTATAAAAAAATGTTAGGAATTATTTTTATCTTCAATTTTATATTACATGGCTTTAAATAATTATTAATTCATTGAACAAATACATTTCTCATTGTAGATCCTAAGGAGTGGGAGGCATTATGTTTGTATGTTGCATACAGTTATGACTTTATGTTGGAATGGATCGAGAAGTACGTTGAAAAAAAGAAATTAGAAGATGAAAATGCATGGGTTGATATATATAATAGACATGGTGAAAACACTACTCGAGGATTTCCTGCAAGCCATAAAAGAAAGTGGCCAGAGAGATTCTCGTGGAATTGGCTAAATACCAATATCGAATATGAGGTAACAAAAGGGAATGATAGAATAACACAACAACAATTGAATTTCATCAAAGGATCTATAAATGGGGAGGTGATATATATTAATATATTACATATATTTAACAAATTTTTTGTTAGATTTCATATCCATGAATCTAATTTGTTGATATTTATATGAATTTAGATATTATATTACAAAGGAGTGTGGAATTTTGGTCATCATTTTTGCATCAAAAAAGTTGATGAAAAGAGAAAAACTTATGATTCTAGAGTTTCAACATCATTTGAGGTGGAATTGAATTCACATTAAAATGATAGCCAATCAATCACAAGAACACTTTGCTACTATGGAGTGTTAGAGGACATTATAGAGCTTGATTTTATGTCTTTCAAGAAAGTTATTTTTTGTGTTGAATGGTACAAGCTTATCAAAGTGGGAGAAGAAAAAACTATCTTCCTCCATAACAATGGATTCCATACGATCGATACATCTAGGTTTGAAGCCACTTCTAAACCTTATGATTTTCCAAGTCAATGTGTCCAAAATTTTCTCATTCCAAATTTAGAACGACCTGGTTGGTCATTTGTGATTGATTATGATCCAAGAGGATGGAGAGTAACATTTTTTCAAGATGTAGAGGACCATGATTTACTTGAAGATGCGTAAGTTCCCCCTAAAGAAATAGATGGCCAAGATGGAGATGATGAAGAATTTATTGTCAATGATGCATATGACTAAGACGAAGACCAGGATGTGTTTATTTAAGTGTTTGAAGGACATCAACAACCACATGGGCATCAAATGCATGAAGATGATGAATTCATTGATTTTAATTTACCTGTAGTTGAAGGTGATGAAGGCTATGAAAATGATGGTATAAATTTATTTGTGGATTCAGGGTCAATTAATGATGGGGTATATATGCCATCAGATAGGAGATTTCATCCAAGGATGACATTTTTTTATCACTAAGTTTACTTTAAGATAGTTTTAAGGATTCACTACAATATAATTCTTCTTTACAAGTTAAGCATTGAGTTTTTAATTGTAATGGACATTAAGTAATTTGAATGTTTAATGTTTTACTTGTCAGGATGACATTTTTTGATCACTATGTTTACTTTAAGATATTTGTAAGGATTCACTACAATATATTTTTTCTTTACAAGTTAAGTAATGAGTTTTTAATTGTAATGAAGATCAAGTAGTTTGAAAGTTTAAGGTTTTACTTGAAAGACATATATATTTGGTGTTACCGATTCTATTTTCTTATGGGTTTTTGATTAAGGTTTTCTTATTTTTATGTTATTAGGTGTTTTTTAAGAATGTGCCCATGGGTGTTACCGATGCTACTATGGGGGATTCAATGATATTAACTACTTTTATGGAAATGTTAACAAATGCATGAGGGCAAGATGTTGCTATGATGATGCATGAGGTAAATTTGAATATTGTCTTTTATCGGTTCAATTATCTTATGCTCCTTATTATGTTATGCTAATTTATGTTTGTGGAATGCAAGCAATCTCTAGTCATTCCAACCCCTATAACACCTTTTATACATCTAAGGTAATGCCCGTGGTAAAACTTCATCAATATTTTTGTGCATCTAATTAACTTATTTCACTATATCTATTTATTAATATTTGTGTTTTTCTAAGCGTGCAATTTGTTGGCATGCAAGATTCATTTATGCCCCTCAATACACCGAATGTTGGCATGCAGGGATCATTAATGCCCCCATATACATCCAATGTTATGCAAAATCTAACATTTAACCATCTATTTTCCTGAGTTCGATTATGTTCTTTGTTGAGAAATCTAGGGCATATATTTAATAAAGTTTTTGCACAACGACTCCATGATTTATGAGGCTACCAAGAGCTACATTGTCCTATGATGATTACTACTAGTATGTATACTTTGACTTCAGCTATGAGCTCTTTCTTGAATTTGTATGCTTACCATGGTGCCTTCTTACTAAGATGCATTCAACCATGGAAAAGGTATTTCATCTTTTGCATTTACCTTGCTATTCATATATGTTATGAATAGTGCCTAAGGGTGTGTATAGTTACCTTATTTTATTATGTCTTTCAATGGATCACCCCATCCGTTTTTTTACTTCTTTTACCTGCAATACTATTTCAGCAAGTAACCTAAGAAATATATTATTCCAAAACATGATGTGAACTTACTTTTCTAGGGTTTTTATGTAATCAATAGGTCATTTTAGGGTTTCTTAAATTCAAACCTTAGATCATACTCTTTTCCCTTTATGTCATTCTACAGTTTATACCATGCCCTAGAAATCAAATTATAGGGAACAAATACCTTAAGAGTAAGGTTTCTAAATACTATCGTTTTCTTAAAATATAAACCCATAAATTCAACCCTACTACATCTTATGATGGACCCTTTAAAAGAAAATTATTATACATACCTCATGGACACCTATATGTAGTGCTTATTATTTTGATTGCCATGATTCTTTGCAACGATACTATACATTTCATTGATCATTTTCCATCTCCATGGCCTTCTTTTAATGAGTCTTCCAAGATATTGTCGTTCTATAATGGGACTTGCTTCTTCATGTGTTCCATCTAGTTATAGTATGGTTGCTTATGGAACATTTTGACTTGGTCCTGGAGGGTCATTTGACTCTATTTGACTCAAACAATTTTTTTTTGTGAAATATGTAACATGCCCACATGGGTCTTTATGACAATGACTCAATGACCAATCCTAAGAGCTCATAATGGGAGCTTGATCTAGAATACAATTCCTTGAGCATGAAACCGATGCCTCAAGCATAACAAAAATAACCTTATTTTTCATTTTTATACATAAATTACATAGAATTGTGATGACATATGTCATTATGAAGACTAAACCTAGTTACATATATCAACATTATTAATCTATTATTCCATATTATTATTTATATTTGTGCCTTGCTGGATGTTTCTAGGGTGACTCCAACAAGTATACAATCTGTTGGTATAGAGGGTCATGTTATGCCCTCTACACCTAGACCATAATCCCATAACACGCCCTTTACATCAAATGTGGGTTCAATCAGAATTCTCCCACCAGGACCGGAACAAGTTTCTTTGAGGATTCTTATATACTCACAAACAAGAATGTTAAGGCTCCTACCAGCTATTCATGAAAATGTGCAAATCAGACAATAAATAATTGAACAAATTCAATTATGGGAAATGTCAATGTTGGAGAGTGTAGCTCCTGCAAGAGATCAATAGGTAATTTTTTTTTTGTAATTTCATTTGTTACGTTTAGGATAATTATTTTAGAAATGAAAAACAGTTTCATATTTTGGTTGGGTTCTTAACAATTCCACAATTTCATTGTAAATGCAGAAAGTAAGTGATAAAGTGCCTAATGTACCTATAAGGGCATCTTCCTCAATTCCCAAGACGACAACAATATCATCTGTGACCACAAAAGGAATGCAAGAAGTTACAATCTTGCTCACTTAAGAAGGAAATGTCTTGAAGGGTGAAATGGGATTGAAATTTTATCACTTTATTTTTCATTGTGCAGAAGAATTATTTGTAAATACCATCCAAATGGATTGGAGGAAACAAACAAATGCCAAAAAAAGAAGAACTATTTAAAGATGTCATAATAGCATTTGGTAACGCTAGATTTGATAAGGAGCTTATGTTAGAGATTGCACGTAAGTACATTCACTCAAAAAGGTCAAATTTAAGGTCAAAGTTGACAAAAAACTTGATGTATCCATGTCCATCTTGGATCACAAACCAAGCGGCGTGGGATGAACTTATGAAAGATGCCAAGTTTAAGAGGAAAGTTTGCAAAAATCCAAACTATACACCATCTGCACAAGGAGGAGCTAAGAGACACCTTCGAGATACAAGAAACGTAACCCAAGCTAGTGTGTCAAAAATTGGATCTCACAAATTAGGCTCTAGTGGATATAATAGTATTCATGGTGGCATGGTAAGTGATAATTCCATCTATTATATTTTCTGTTTTAGGAAAAATAACCATGGTCACGTTGAGTTAATTGTATCTTATTAGTTATTTTACCTTATAAATATGATTATCTTTGATAATGTAGGTTCACCGATTTCAAAAGGAAGCATCATAGGAAGACTTAAAATATGCTTTATTACATGGTTCCCAAGGTCTTCGAAAGCACATGATAGATTGAGGGGAAAACTTAATTACTGGTTAAGGATCTAAAGTTAGTTGTTTATAATATTTTATGAATAATGCAATAATTCAATTGGAGGTATAATGTTATTCTAACAAGTTAAAGTGTGTTGTGTATAAGAATCAGGTGAAACATCTAGGAGTGAGCATGGGGAGGAGATACAAGGACATGATCATTCGTTTGTTGCACACAATCATTCAATTTTCATTCTTGAACCTTGGCAGGAAACCATCGTTCAATTTTAGCGAATGGGAGACAAAAATAATGAGGAGGGTGACTAGCGTGATGAGCATTCCACACCCATAATTAATGTAGTGCCTCACAAAAAGTGGACGAAAACGATTGATATGTGTTAAATTATAATAACTTCAATGTGCATTGCTCTAGCTTCTTAGGAGTGTACTAGACTGTGAGGGTCCAAACATAAACTAATTTTGTGTGCAACAAAACAAATTTTGAAGATACTTTTCTTTCTGAACATTGTGGAACAAAACAAATTTTGAAGGTACTTTGTTTCCCTGAAGCATAATTTTTTAGGTGAGTGTCACAAAAAAACAATGCCTTGACTCTACATGATGAATTGAATATATTGTGACTTTTGGTAAGCAATAGTTTCCTTCAATGGCACTCCTACAACAATCTTCTAGACTAAATGACTTTGTACACTTATGACAATTCATAATTGAATATATTTTTGTCGTGAATTATATTCTAGATTGGACATATTTTGAATTTAATGCTTGCTATTGTGTTTGTGTTTCCAAGAGGAAGCCCAACCATCATGTTAGGAGGAATTCTAATTAATTCTTACTATTTCTGTTTCCAAGAGATAGTCCAACCATCATGTTAGGGAGGGATTCATTTTGTTCATTATTTCCCTTTTTTTACTGCATCTACAACCTTCATTAACGTTATTACTTATTAATATGATTTTTTGGGTTTCACCACTACAAGACAAAAAGCCACAGGCATGCCCTTTTTTCTGGAACCTCTGCATACGCGGAATTCGTGTGTCCATCGGTACACCTCATTGCAGTCCTAATATTTTCAAGTAACACACTATTTGTTATTGTTTTTCTTTCTTCATTGTAGTTGTTTCTTGGTCCTTTCAGTATTATTCATTCCCTTACATGCTTTAGATATCCATGGCTATAAAATGCTTTATATATCCATGGCTATAATTTGAATCTCCTTCTCTGGCTACTAGGGTTTTCTTTGGTTATTTTTCATTTTAGAGTTCAATGGATCCATTGAGCTTCTATCCCCTTAGGAAATTTTTTCATTCTAGATATCCCTTGGTTCATATAGATAATGCTAGCAGCGTGGGATCCTCTAAGTAATCACCTCAATTTCTACAGGGTAAGATATGAAGCACTTCAGGTAATTTTGAAGTATTCTCTATTTTTTTTTAAGGCTCTAGTAATTTATAGGATATCCATCTCGTAGGAAACTATGTAGAAACAATTCCATATACTTCTCTATCCCTTAACATTCAAATTTCTCAACTTCCATTAGGCTTCAACTAGAACCCAACACACAATCCTATAATTATGTCACATTTATTATACTAAGCCTTTAAAATTAATTTATGACAATAACATTCAAAGTGGTCATGCAAATGCCTTAATCGTCATTATTGTAACAGTTTAGCTTCAAAATGATTCCTGTCAACTTTTTGTTTGTCCAAATCCGTGAATACTTAAATTTATATAATTGGCATATGAAGAGATGGGAAGCCTCCAAACACTAGACCATAGGAAATTGGAGGAGTAGACATGGTGTACATTGGTAAGGAAGAAATTTGTTTAGGGTGTGTTCTTCGACATCCAAGTACTCTTCAGCAGCATCACAGGTAAGTCATTTCTCCCACGTTACATTGTGTTGTTCCACATCCTACATTACAAAATAACAATGTTTCATATTATATTTACTGTGAGTTATCATTTCTTAAAAAATATATGAGAAGAAACGTTATAGCTCATTATCAAAACTTTAGTGGGTTTAAGTAGTTGCAAGGTGTATGCATTGTGGCTTATAGATTTACTTAACTTAAAAAAAAATGTACACTCACCAATGGTAATTGTTTAGCACATAAGGTTTTATCATTATATAGAATGGGAGCATCGTCAACATTAACTATCATGTTCAGACGATTTAATTCAGTTTAGGTCAGTTGTGTTTGTGGTTACTTTGTTTCTGTGTTTCTTATTTTGTTGCAACATATTCTGTCATGTACTATAGAAGCAAGGAAAGTGATTGAAAGATACGATATCCAACAAATAGAAGTCAGCTCTAGTCATGAAAGGAGTGGAGATGAACCATAACATAACACAAATAAGTAGTGCTTTTCTGAGTCCATTGTCAACTATCAACTACAGAACAAAAGCTTGCCCTCTTATTCGAAACATTGTCTATTTGAGAAATGCTTTTTTGGTAAATAGATGATTCACGACTCCACTTATGTGTGTTATGGAAAAGTGATGTTTTGAAATTGGTTAAGTGTTGGCATTAGGAGAAATTATTGATTTTTAAGGAAAAAATATTCATTATTGATTTTTTTTATTGACCTTTTATAATCTATATGATAATGAGATGCACCCTTTAGGTGCTCGCTCTGATAGTCAGTTTTGTCCTGATCTAAGTGGCACTTTATGCCATCAATACTCTGCTCACATCTTCTTTATACAATTTTTAAATTATTTAATGTTGTCATGCCGCACATAGATTATGTAGTGCCCATTCCAAACATTCTTTTCCTATGCTGCCAAAGGATTTTACAATGACTTTTTCAACACTTTGTTTTGTGCTCTTTTGATCAAGAATTTAAAATGTTCTCATAGGAACTCTTTCCTATTCCATTCCAATCGAACATATACTTTTGTTTATGACAATGTCAAATAACTCCATGATATTAATCTCAAGCTTATAGTCATAAACCCTTACCCTAGTAGTTATATAAACAACTATCAACTAACTTTGATTCTCAAAGTCACTTTGCAACATCTCCACTTCCAGAAATTCGAAATGACCTGGCTCAATCAATGTATTTTGTCTTCACATGAAGATTTAAATCACCCTTATTTGAATAACAATCAACCTTTGAAAACTAGAGATCGCTACTCTTTGTTAATTGGCTAAGGTCTCCTCCAAGTAGCAATTTCCTACTAGATTGACCCTATGGTCAATTAACTTTCTTTCAATGAAATATGAAAAGATTTCTTCACCATGTTCTTCGTCAAATCAACCTTTAAGCCGTTGTTCTTGCTTCCCTACATGCCAACTCCACAAATCGTTTACAAATCGATTATTCCATTCCATACTCCCCATTCCTTGATTTAAATGTATAATTGTGATTTCCACCTATAGCGTTAATCCACCATGCATAGGTACAAACCAATTCAACAATCAAATTGATTTTTCGCACATACAGCCTCTAGACACATGAGTTAGCTCCACAACGAAGCCATTATCTTGCAGAGATCAATTTCTACCATTCTAATTGCCCAATACAAACAATGATCACTCATACATTCAAATGATTGATGATCACATTCTCCAACAAATTAATTTACTTCTAAAGCTTTGTTTATGAATAGAGGATTAAATGGTATCAACACATAAACATGGAATAATCATTTTTTTAAAATCGATTTCAAAATGGGATCGATTTCTTCCTCACCAAAAACTTACCCAAAAACCCTCACTAATCTTGCGTTCATCTTTGTTGAACCATTGTTCATTGATGGATATCAATCTTCAGGCAAATAGATGATGTTTTTCTATTTCTCCCACAAACAATACACACCCTCTACTTATCCAAAGTAGACTTCTTCCAACATTTGCATAAAACGTTTTACCATATGATTACTCTCATACTCTATCTTGTGTACAGAGTCCAAACACATACACACAAAATCACCCTTATCTATATCGATTGCGATTCATTTTCAAGCATGAACCAAAACCAATTACAATGCATAATCAATACAGTTAATTGCCTCAAAGTACCCACAATTTCGTTATCAAATAATTTACAAACTAAGCAATCGAAATATTGTAACAACATGTTACATAAACTCATTCAACACAAATCACTTACACAGTGTGTTGAATAAACTAACTGCCTTTGCTTCAATTAATAATTTTGTACAAATAAGAATAAACTACCTATCTCCATGATTTTCAGGCCTGGCTCAGAGCCTATCCAACCTCCTATTGAACCCCCTATCCCTTTCTCCTGATTTACTTTGCTACTTATACACAAAACCAATTTGTGGTCACTTCAACTAATTCCCTAACTTGTAGTAATTAACTTTCTAAATATAGAAACCCTAACTCTATCTTGAATGACTCACAATTTAAATATTTTGAGTCTCAATATTATGCTAACACCTAAATATATGTAACTCTTTCTCAAAATAGAATTTATCCTCAACTTGTCTAATGACTCAATAAGCAACCTCCTATATTCTTATATCAAACTCCTAAATCTCCTCAACCTACTCCAAGTAATTCCATCAATCTAGGTTTTTCCTTATGGCTCACTGATTACATTAACACTTTATCATTAGATTAAATAAGTTATGTTGGACTAACACCTATCACATTTAGAATCTTCTAAATCAACTATGATAATTACAATATTTTCATTATTAAAATTCTCCTTGGAATAATTATCAAGACCTTAGGTATGACCAATTCCCTGACTGCAATAACATATTCACTCACACATATTTGCATACCTATAAACATAACATAAGTTGGTAAGTTAGTATCTACTTTTTTATCAGCTAAAACTTGAGACACTTTCCTATCAACAGCTGCAATCCCTTACTCATACTTAGATTCCTCCAGTAACTCACTTTCTACTTGATTCCTGTGAGATACGTCACTATGTTGTTCATCAATTTCAGCATATCTTTCTTCCTCTTCCTTGACAACATACAATAATCATCCTTCAACTCTTTGACTGATCCTATTAATCAATTTAGGTTCCTTCAGTTCTAAGATTGATTCCTCTTTAGCATGAGACATGTCTAAATCACCTTTTTCCAATTTTAATTGTATAGTCAAAATATTCATTCTTTGGTTTGCTAGTCTATTCTCCAAAAGACTTAGATCATGCCACAAATCTTCCATATCACTTGGAATTTCTTCGAAAAACTCTATACAATCCTTACTATCTTCTTCTTTGTCACAAGTCCAATTTCTTTCTAACACTACTTCATTCTTCATTGGAATAAAATTATGATCCTCCATCTCTGTGACAACTTTATATGTCTGTCCAATAGTCTTCCTTTGGCCACTTAAGAAAGCCAATTTCTCTTTGTCCTTACGAATAATTGGTTCCTCATCATAGGACATAATTGTCTCATCTCCATTGAAGATACTTCCTTCACTAATCAAGGAATTTATAAACTCCTTCTACTAAAATAACTCAACATGATCTTCATCTGAAAGACAGTCATCATCATAGTTTTCTTGGAAACTTTCAGCCGCACTCAAGATATTTCCATAAGATGGTTTGTCTTATATAATACCTGTAGTCATACATAATTTGTCAAGTTTAAAACCAAAAGACCTCATGGTCCCATTTGATGGTTCAATCATCAAATCCTCCTCTTGTTCCAAGTCCTCTACGTGACTCGGAAACTCTTCAATGCTCTTATTCTCAACCTCCTCAAGAACTTCACTTGTTTTCTTGATATCCTTCTCCACTTCTTCTTGATGCTCTGAATCCTTCATATGATTTAGATCCTCCATAGGATTTCCCTCTGTCTCTTCAATACTTTCATAAATCAATGGGCCATGTTCTAGTTTACATAACAAAAATTTATCCACACACTCACTTATTCTGAGTAGCTCTTCCTTCAACTGAGCATTCAATATATGCTCCCACTTCACTTTAAATCTATGCATTTGACTTTCCTTTTCATCTGTAACATTTCCATCAAGAACCCAAGATGAAACTTTATCTCAGCTTTCTCTCTCTCAAACTCTTCTTGACTCATCATCTCTGTGTCCTTTTCCTATGCATATTTCCTCTTGTTGTCGCTCTCCTCTAAACCTCTATAATGACCTTAAGTGATCATATACTTCCCCTCGTTTGTGAACTTCATCTGTTCACTTGTGAACTACACTAAGCCTCTCTTTTTTAGCAAGTCTCCATACCTCCTGTAAGTACCTCACCAAGCCTTCTCTCCTTTGAGCTCGATCTTTTTGTAACACTAGTTCTCTATCTATATAACCTCTATTGATCAAATCCTTTGCTCCTTGGTTTTTGTAATTTCACTTCCTTTTGAGAACACTCTTGTCCTCTCTATCCAACCCTCATCAGAATTCCTCACATTCACTACCACATTCCTTCAGAGTCTTTCATTCACTCCCTCTTCAGAATGAAACTGGTTGCTCTCTTATAACTCTTCTTGTTATTCTTTTGATGAGATATTCCTCCTTCAATTTGCAATCTAAAATCTTTAAACACAATCCTCAACCCTGAGTTAAAATAATAAAACATACCATATTACCTTCAGATTTTCTGTCACACTTTATGTCTGTGCACTACTGCCTGTCATATTTAAAATCTAATCCTTCCTTCACATACACATAGAATCTCCTTCTACTCTGATACCAAATGATGCACCCTTTAGGTTCTTGCTCTCATAGTCAGTTTTTTTTCAGATCTAAGTGGAACTTTATGCCATCAATACTCTGCGCTCATCATTTTTCTACAATATTTAAATTATTTAATGTTGTCATGCCACACATAGACTATGTAGTGCCCATTCCAAACCTTCTTTTCCTATGCTGCCAAATGATTTTTTAGCGACTTTATCAACACTTTGCTTAGTGCTCTGTTGATCGTGAATCTGAATTGTTCGCATAGGAACTCTTTGCTATTAAATTTCAATTGAACATATACTTTTCTTTATGACAATGTATCACAACTAATCTCAAGCTTATAGTCATAAACCCTTACCCTAGAAGTTATATAAACAACTATCCATTAACTTTGATTCTCAAAGTCACTTTGCAACATCAACACTTCTAGAAATTTGGAATGACATGGCTCATTCAATGTATTTTGTATTCACACAGAGATTTAAATCACCCTTCTTCGAATAATAATCAACCTCTGAAAACCTTCTCCAAGTAGCGATTTCCTACTAGATTGACCCTATGGTCAATTAACTTCCTTTCAATGAAATATGAAAAGATTTCTTCACCACCTACTTCGGAAAATCGACATTTAATCCCTTGTGTTTGTTGCCCTATGTGCCAACTCAACAAATCAATTATTCCATTCCATATTCCACATTCCACGATTGAACTATATAACTGTGCTTTCTTCATGTAGCGTTACTCCACCATGCATAGGTACAAACCAATTCAATAATCAAATTTATTTTTTGCACATACAACCTCTAGACACATGAGTTACCTCCACAATGAAGCCATTATCTTGCAAAGTTCAATTTCTACCATTCTAATCTCCCAATATAAACAATGATCACTCATACATTCAATTGATTGATGATCACATTATCCAACAAATTAATTTACTTCTCAAGCTTTGTTTATGAACAAAGATTTAAATGGTATTAACACAGAGACATGGAATATCCATTTTTTCCAAATCAATTTCACAATGGGATTGATTTCTTCCTCACCAAAACCTTACACGAAAACCCTCACTAAGCTTTCATTCATCTATCTTGAATGATTGTTCATTGATGGATATTAATCTTCAAGAAAATCAATGATGCTTTTCTATTTCTCCCACAAACAATACACACCCTCTACTTATCCAATGCAAACTTCTTCCAACATTCACAAAAAATGTTTTACCATATGATTACTCTCATACTTTGTCTTATGTATAGAGTCCAAACACATACACATAGAATCACCCTTATTTATATAGATTGGGATTCATTTTCCAGCATGAACCAAAACCGGTTACAATGCATAATCAATACAGTTAGTTGTCTCAAAGTACCCACAATTTCATTATCAAATCATGTACAAACTAAGCAGTTGAAATACTGTAACAGCATGTTACATAAACTCATTCAACGAAAATCACTTACATAGTTTGTGGCATAAACTAACTGTTTTTTCTTCCATAACTTCTAGTAATTAACTTTCTAAATATAGAAACCCTAACTCTATCTTGAATGAGTTACAATTTAAATCTTTTGAGTCTCAATCAATTGCTAACACATAAATATATGTAACTATTTGTCAGAATAGAATTTATCCTCATCCTATCTAATGACTCAATAAACAACCTTCTACATTCTTGTAACCAACTCCTAAATATCCTCAACCTACTCCGAGTCATTCCATCCATCTAGGTTTTTCCTTATGACTCATTAATTACATTGACACTTCATCATTAGACTAAATAATTTAAGCTAGACTAACACCTATCACATTTAGAATCTTCTAAATCAACTATGATAATTAAAATATTTTCATGATTAAAATTCTTGCTTGGAATAATTGTCAAGAGCTTAGGCATGACCGTCCTTTGAATTCCTTAGATGTCTAGGATGCCCCTGCATCAGAATCCCTAGGGAGAGAAAAATTATGACCTCCTGGTCATATGATTTGACACTTGAACCCTCGAGGATTGAATACTCTAGTTTGTTGATGTCCATAAGCTGCATTGTCTTCATCATTCTTCATCTCCAACCTTTCAGGCTTCCACACTTCATGTTGTAATGCTCCAATATCTCTACCTTCTCTATTCTTCACATTCCAATCATCTTCACAGTGGATTACCTTCTTCATTCTGTTATAGCTCTCCTTAGGTATATGCATTAGGTTCCATAGTTCATCTATGGTTTCTTGTAATTCAGTTTGTTATTGAAAACAACTTTTATTTTCTTCACTATGCCACTGTACTCTGCTGCACTTTATCCATTCATCTCTAAACTACTGATTTTTTTCTTCAACTTTCCTAGCTTCAATTTCTTCTTTTTCTCTTAAAACTTCTCCAAATGCTACTCTAGATATTGTTGTCACCCATACTTCCTGAATATCCTTGAAGTTATGTCCCTCTGCAATAGCTAATTGATGTTTGTTACCTTCAAATTTACTTTCAAAAATTAAATTTTCTTCCAATTCCCTGACTACAGTAACATATTCACTCACACTTCTCTGCATACTAGCAAACATAACATAAGTTGGTAATTTGGTATCTATTTTTTTCTTAGCCAAAACTTGAGACACTTTCCTATCAATGACTGAAATCCCTTACTCATTCTTCCTCTTCCTTGACAACATTCAATAATTGTACTTCAGCTCTTTGATCGATCCTAGTAATCAGTTTAGCTTCCTTCAGTTCTAGGATCAATTCATCCTTATCATGAGACACGTCTGCATCACCTTTGTCTAATTTCGATTGTACAGTTAGAATATTCATTCTCTTGTTTGCTAGTCTATTCTCCAAAAGACTTAGCTGATGCCACAAATATTCCATCTTACTTGGAATTTCTTCTGAAAACTCTATACAATCCTCACTATCTTCTTTCTCATCACAAGTCCAATTTCTTGGTGACACTACTTCTTCATTCTTCATCAGAATAAAATTCTAATCCACCATCTCTATGACAGCTTTAGATGTTTGTCCAACAATTTTCCTTTGGCCACTTAAGAAAGCCAATTTCTCTTTTTCCTTACCAATAATAGGTTCCTCCTCATAAGACATAAGTGCCTCATCTCCATTGAAGATACTTCCTTCACTAAGAAAGGAATTTATGAACTCCTTCTATTGCAATAACTCAACTTGATCTTCATCTAAAATACAATCATCACCATACTTTTCTTGGCAACTTTCATCCTTACTCAAGACAATTTCATAAGATGGTTTGTCTTCTGCAATAATTGTAATCACACATAACTTGTCAGTTTTAAAACTACAATACCTGATGGCCTCATTTGATGATTCAATCATCAAATCCTCCTCTTGTTCCAAGTCCTCTACATGACTAAGAAAGTCTTCAATGCTCTTCTTCTTAGCCTCCTCAAGCACTTTACTTGGTTGCTTGATATCATTCTCCACTTCTTCTTGGTGCTCTAAATCCTTCATATGATTTAAATCCTCCATAGGATTTTTCTCTATCTCTTCAGTACTTTCAGAAATCAATGGACCATTCTCTTGTTTACATACCAAAACTTTCTCCACACACTCACTTATTCTAAATAGCTCTTCCTTCAATTGAGAATTCAATCTATGCTCCCACTTAACTTGCAATATATTCCATTTGGCTTTCCTTTTCATAGTCCAACCATACATTTGGTCTTCCTTCTTCATGTGTAACATTTCCATTAATAACCCAAGACAGAAATTTATCACAACTTTCTCTCTATCAAACTCTTCTCAACTCATTATCTTTGTGTCCTTTTCCTTTGCATATTTCCTCTTTCTATGGATTCCCTCTGACTCTCTGTAATGACCTTAATTGATTGTTGAATTCCTCTACTTTTGAACTTCATCTGTTGACTTGTGAACTACACTAAGCCTCTCTTTCTCACCAAGTCTCCATACCTGTCGTAAGTACCTCACCAAGATTTCCCTCCTTTGAGCTCAGTCTTTTGGTAACATTGGTTCTCTATCTCTGGAACCTCTGTTGAGAAACTCCTTTGCTACTTGGCTTCTGAATTTCACTTCCTTCTGATAACACTCGTGTCCCCTCTATCCAACCTTCAGCAGAAATTTTCAGGTTCACTACCATGTTCATGCTCCTTCAGAGTATTTCATTCACTTTGTCTTTAGAATGAAAGGTTCTTCTCTTACATGTCTTCTTGTTATTCTTTTGATGAGATATTCCTCCTTCACTTTGCAATCTGAAATCTTTAAACACAATCCCCAACCATTAGTTAAAATAAATAAAACATATGATATTACCTTCAGATCTTCTACCACACTTTATCTTTGTGCACTGTTGCCTGTCATATTTAAAATATGATCCTTTCTTCCCTTACACGCAGAATCTCCTTCTCCTCTGATACCAAATGATGCACCCTTTAGGTGCTTGCTCTCACAATCAGTTTTTTCATGATCTAAGTGGGACTTTATGCCATCAATACTCTGCTCACGTCTTCTTTCTCTAATATTTAAATTTTTTAATGTTGTCATACTGCACATAGATTATGTAGTGCCCATTCCAAAGCTTCTTTTCCTATGCTACCAAATGATTTTGCAACGACTTTGTCAACAATTTGCTTTGTTCTCTTTTGATCATGAATCTGAATTGTTCTCATAGGAACTCTTTGCTATTCAAATTCAATCGAACGTATAATTCTGGTTATGATAGTGTCTCAAAACTACATGATCTTAATCTCAATCTTATAGTCATAAACCCTTACCCTAGCAATTATATAAACAACTATTCACTAACTTTGATTCTAAAAGTCACATTGCGACATCAACACTTCTAGAAATTTGGAATGACATGGTTCATCCAATGTATTTTTTCTTCACACAGAGATTTAAATCACCCTTCTTCGAATAATACTCAACCTTTGAAAACCATAGATCACTACTCATCGTTAACTAGCTAAAGTATCCTTCTCCAAGTAGCGAGTTCCTACTAAATTGACCCTATGATCAATTAACTTCCTTTCAGTGAAGTATGAAAATATTTCTTCACCACATACTTCGGCAAATCGACCTTTAGGCCCTTGTTCTTGCTTCCCTACGTGCCATCTCCACAAATCGATTTAAAAATTGATTATTCCATTACATACTCCCCATTCCACGATTGAACTGTATAACTATGCTTTATTCCTATACCGTTACTCCACCATGCATAGGTACAAACCAATTGAACAATCACAATGATTTTCCATGCATACAATCTCCAAACACATGAATTACCTCCACAACGAAGCCATTATCTTGCAGAGATCAATTTCTACCATTCTAATCACCCAATACAAACAACGATCACTCATACATTCAATCGACTGATGACCACATTCTCCAGCAAATTAATTTACCTCTCAAGCTTTGTTTATGAGCAAAGGATTAAATGGTATCAACATACAGACACAGAATATTCATTTTTTCCAAATCAATTTTAAAATGGGATCGATTTCTTCCTCACCAAAACATTACACAATAAACCTCACTAATATTGCATTCATCTTTGCTAAACCATTGTTCATTGGTGGACATTAATCTTCAAGCAAATCAATGATGTTTTTCTATTTCTCCCACAAACAATACACATCCTTTGCTTATCCAAATCAAACTTCTTCCAGCATTCCTACAAAATGCTTTACCATATGATTTCTCTCATACTCTATCTTGCATACAAAGTCCAAACACATCCACACATAATCACCCTTATTTATATCGATTGGGATTCATTTTCAAGCATGAAACAATACCAATTACAATGCATAATCAATATACTTAATTGCCTAAAAGTACCCACAATTTCTTTTCAAATCATGTACAGACTAAGCAATTGAAATACTATAATAGCATGTTACATAAACTCATTCAACACAAATCACTTACACAATTTGTGGCATAAACTAACTACCTTTGCTTCCATTAATAAGCTTCTATAAAAATAAGAATAAACTACCTATCTCCATGATTTTCAGGCCTAGCTCAGAGCCTAACCAACCTCCTATTCAACCCCCTCCCCCTTTCTCCTGATTTGTTAGAAAATTATATATTACAGAGCAATGGAACACATAGAATATTGCATAAATATAAACATAGAAAACACATAAAACCAGAGAGACATAGATATACGTGGTTCACCCAGTTTGGGCTATGTCCACCACGAACAACTAGTCCTTCCTTTCTATTATCTAGAAAAATGAAGAGACACAACCTACAGCAGATCCACTATAATATCCTATGTTTTATCTCACAATCTCACCTCTCTATTTCTTGCTCAGCGAATACACATCTATTACACAACCTTCCTAGAATGCCCTCATACAAAGAGAGGGGTTGCCTTCTAGGGGAAAAAGAACCCTAAACTAAACATAAGTTCTGCCATCAGATCATCCGCCTAATGAACGACCTAGATTGACTAGAAATTACTATACTTTTACAAGGCAATTTTACATCTATTTTTCGCTTCGGGTGTGCTGCCCCCAAAACCCCCATCGAGGGACCGTTGGCCCCCAGACAACCCAGTCGAGGGTGATCGGCCCCCAAAAACCGCCAAACTTCCTGGAGTATACATCCGGTTGAAACAAAGACCTCTAAATAATCATGCTCCACACCCAACAATCTCCCACTTGGAGAATGATTGTAGACCCTCCATCGCTGCATCATTTGCTAGACAATGACTTCTCTTTTGACATGGTTGTTTCTCATCTTCATCGTCATCCTTGAAGACCAATTGAAACTAGGCATATTCTCAGTTTCTCCCTGGTTACAACTTTTGTTAGCATATCTGCAGGATTCTGGCTAGTGTGTATCTTTTCTAGCTTCAACTCTCCATCTTCCAACACTGATCATATGAAATGGTACTTGAGCTGTATGTGTTTAGTCCTAGAATGAAAGCTGAGTTCTTTTGCAATGAATGGCACTTTGGCTATCACTGATAACCTGCCCATATCATGCTTCCTTACCCAATTCACCCATAAACCTTTGTAACCAAATCATTTCTTTACTAGCCTCTGTAGCAGCAACATACTCTGCTTCTGTTGTTGAAAGTGCAACAACACATTGGATTTTTGAAACCCAACCGATAGTTGTTCCACCTACAGTAAATACATATCTTGTAGTGCTCCTCCTATTATCTATGTCACCTGCCATATCTGCATCAACATATCCCTATAGAGAAATGTTTGAACCACCAAAGCATAATGCTTGATTTGTGGTTCCTTTCAAATATCTGAGAATCCATTTCACTACCATCCAATGTTCCATTCCTGGATTGTTCATGTACTGCTTACAACTCCCACTGCATGTGCAATACCAGGCCTTGTGCAGACCATTACATACATTAAGCTTCCAACTGCTGATGCATATGGAACTTTAGACATATAATCCATGTCTTCTTGGGTCTTTCAGCACATTACCTTACTAAGTTTGAAATGGATAGAAAAAGGTGTACTAACTGGTTCTGCATTGTGCATATTATATCTTTTCAACACCTTTTGTATGTACTCATTCTGAGACAATTTTAATTTGTGATTTTTCATATCTCTAGTTATTCTCATACCAAGGATTTGTTTTGTAGCTCCCAAATACTTCATTGCAAATGAATTTGCTAATTTTCTTTTGAGCACATTTATTTCCTGCATGTTAGACCATGCAACAAGCATGTCATCTACATACAATAACAATATAATATAGCTGCCATCATTTTGTTTTTTCAGATAAACACAATGATTAGAGTGACATCTAGTATAACCTTGTTTCAGACATAAACTTGTCAATTTTAGATACCATTGCCTTGGAGCCTATTTTAAGCCATACAAGCTCTTCTTCAACCTGCACACTAGTTTCTCCTTCCCTTTTACCTCATATCCTTGTGGCTGTTGCATATATATCTCTTCCTCCAAATCCCCATGGAGAAACGTTGTATTTACATCTAACTGCTTAACATGCAAATCTTCAACTAATACTAGACTTAAAATAGTCCTTATTGAAGTCATTTTAACAATAGGAGTAAATTTTTCATCGAAATCAATACCTTTCTTCCGTGAAAACCCCTTCACCATAAGTCTAGCTTTGTACCTTTGTTTTCCTCCATCTTCTTCCTTCAGCATGTAAACCCATTTATTCTTCAATGTAGTTTTTCCTACATGTAACCTGACTAAGTCCCAAGTCTGGTTATGCATTAAGGAGTCCACTTCTTCTTCCATGGCTAGCTCCCACTTCTTCCTACTTTCAACTTTCATTACTTCTTCATAACATTTGCGTTCACCAGAATCAGTCAACAATAAATAATATAATGAAAGAGAGTATCATTCAGAGGGTATGCTTATCCTAGTAGATCTTCTAACACCACTTTCAAGTGTTTCGGGTGCTTGCTGCTTTTCTGGTGGTTGCTGTTGTTGTGGTTGTTGATTATTATTATCTTCAGGCACCTTTACGTTTTCAGTGATCTCATAAAGAACTGTGTATTCCTTGTTTTCTTTTTCCTCTTTCTTTTCCTTCAATTGATTCTTATACAAGACCTTTTCATTGAATATTGCGTTCTGCTCCTAATGATTTTTTTATTTTCATAATCATATAAGTGATAACCAAAATCATTAACACCATATCCAATGAAGGTACATTTCTTTGATTTTGCCTCGAGCTTTGTTCTATTTTCTTTATTAATATGGACAAAAGCCTCACAACCAAAAGGCTTTAAAAAAGAGTAGTTTACCCTTTTTCTTGTCCATGCTTCCTCTGGAACACCACCATCCAAGGAACTTGAAAGCCCTCTGTTTATTAGATAAACAACAATATCTACAACATCTATCCAAAATTGTAAAGGAAATCCTGCATGCAATCTCATGCACCTTGCACGCTCCATGATTGTTCTGTTCATCCTTTCTGACACCCCATTTTCTTGTGGTGTTCTTGGGTCTGTCTTCTCTCTAAGAATTCCATGCTCTGAACAATACCTATCAAACTCTTTACTGCAATATTCACCTCCATTGTTTGACCTGAGCCACTTCAATTTCTTTCTTGTCTCAATCTCAACCAAAGCTTTCCATTTCTTGAAAGTATCAAATACATCAGATTTATTCTTAATACAATAAATCAAAGTTTTTCTAGTTGCGTCGTCAATAAAAGTAACATAATAGCGAGCCACCGAGAGATGATACTTGTGTAGGTCCCCATACATCTGTATGCACAAGCTCTAATTTTTCACTCTTCTCTTCCTTCCCAACTCTCAGAAATCTGACTCTCTTCTATTTTCCATAAATGCAATTTTCGCAGAAGTCCAAATCAACATTCTTCAAACCCAGCTACAAATTCCTTGAGTAAATAATCTTCATCCCCTTTTCACTCATGCGTCCGAGCCTATGATGCCATAATGCTGCATCTGCTACTTTGGAAGTTAAATCATTAAAAGAGTTAGAAATACCATTGCATAAATACAATGTACCAACGTTTTCACCTTTTGCTATTACCAGGGCTCCTTTGGTGACCTTCCAAGCGTTATCTGTGAAAGTTGTCATACAACCTTCACCGCCTAATTGCCCTGTTGAAATCAGATTTTTCTTCAGATCTGGAACATGCCTTACCTCCTTTAGTAGCCATTGGTTTCCATTCTGCTATTTTATAAGAACCTTACCCATTCCGACAATTTTACAGGGTTTATCATCACACAAACAGAATTCTCCAAAATCTCCTTGAACATAGTCATGAAAATATTTCTTATCAGGTGTGGCATGGAATGAGGCCCCCTGAATCTACCACCCAGGAATCAGTAATATTTTCAAAAGGAATAATTAAAGCATCTTGTAACACCTCACCTATCACATTTGCTTCATGATTGTTTTCTTGTTGTGCATCTCCTTCTTTTCCCTTCCAAGATCTACAGTCTCTCTTTAGGTGTCCTTTCTTTCTGCATTTCCAGCACACTATCCCCGATCTGGACTTGGATCTGCCTTTCCTTGATTTTCTACGATATCCTGAGCTCTTTCCTCTTTCCATTTTACTTCGGCTAGACTCTGCACTCAAAGCATTACCCGATGTCTCACCAGAGCTTTTCCATCGCATTTCCTCGCTAAGGATAGCACCGACAACATCATCAAACTTTAAAGTACTATATCTAGAAACAAAGTTACTAATGGCCATTACTAAACCATTCCAGCTTTTTGGAAATGAGCACAAGAATAACAGAGCTCTAACTTCATCATCAAAGTTTACCGCTACAGAACTTAACTGACTTGTAACAGTATTAAAATCATATAAATGGTTTGCAACATATCCACTTTCCGACATCTTCATATTAAATAACTGTTTCATAAGAAATACCTTGTTTGAGGCTGAGGGTTTTTCATATAGTTTCGCTAATGCCTTAATCAAAAACTCTGTCATCATTTCGTTTGAAATGTTGAAGGCGACCGATGTTGCAAGGCACAACCATACTATTATGAGTTCCTTTCTATGGAGAAGGTTCCATTCTTCATCTGTCATACCTATCGGCATCTTTGTTTCTCTGCCCAGTGGTAGGTATAGATCTTTCTGATAAAGATAAACTTCCATCTGCATATTCCACAATGAGAAGTTTTGGCCATTAAATTTCTTGACCCTAAACTTACCATCTTCCGCCATTGCTCCCACTCGAACGAAGAACCCTTCTTTCTTTCAAGTTTATCAACCAAATAGACCTTTAGCTCTGATACCAGTTGTTAGAAAATTATATATTATAGAGCAATGGAACACTTACAATATTGCATAAATATAAACACAGAAAACACATAAAACCAGAGAGACACAGATATACGTGGCTCACCCAGTGTGGGATATGTCCACCCTAAACAACCAGTCCTTCCTTTCTATTATCTAGCAAAATGAAGAGACACAACCTACAGCAGATCCGCTGTAATATCCTCTATTTTCTCTTACAGTCTCACCTCTCTGTTTCTTGCTCAGAGAATATACATCTATTACACAGCCTCAATACAATGCCCTCATACAAAGAGAGGGGTTTCCTTCTAGGGCAAAAAAAACTCTAAACTAAACATAAGTTATACCATCATATCATCTGCCTAATGAATGGCCCAGATTGACTAGAAATTACTATACTTTTACAAGGCAATTTTACATCTATTTTTATCGTTGGGAGTGCTGCCCCTGAAATGCCTGTCGGGGGACTGCTAGCCCCCGAACCGCCCAGCCGAGGGGGATCGGCCCCCCCAAACCCCCACGGAGGGGACAAGTGCCCCCCGCACCCCCCCGTGTGGAGGGGTGTACAAACCTCCTCTGGTATACATCCGGCTGAAACAAAGACTTCTAAATAATCATGCTTCACACCCAACATGATTTTCTTTGCTACTTATACACAAAACCAATTTGTGGTCGCTTCAACCAATTCCCGAACGTCTAGTAATTAAATTTCTAAATATAGAAAACCTAACTCTATCTTGAATGGATCAAAATGTAAATATTTTGACTCCCAATCGAATGCTAACACCTAAATATCTATAACTATTTCTCAAAATAGAATTTATCCTCATCCTGTCTAATGACTCAATAAAGAACCTCCTACATTCTTGTAAACAACTCCTAAATATTCTCAACCTACTCCGAGTCATTCCATCAATCTATGTTTTTCCTTATGACTCATTGATGACATTGACACTTCATCATTAGACTAAATAACTTATTCTGGACTAACACCTATCGCATTTAGAATCTTCTAAATCAACTATGATAATTACAATATTTTCATGATTAAAACTCCATCTTGGAATAATTGTCAAGTCCTTAGGTATGATTGTCCTTTGAATTCGTTAGAAGTCTAGGATGCCCCTCCATCAAACTCCTGAGGAAAAAAAAATATTTCATGACCTCTTGGTCATATGCTTTGACACTTGAACCCTCGAGGATCCCATACTCTAGTTTGTTGTTGTCCATAAGTTGCATTGTCTTCATCATTCTTCATCTCCAACCTTTCAGGCTTCCACACTTCATGTTGTAATGCTCCACTGTCTATACCTTCTCTACTATTCACTTTCCAATCATCTTCATAGTAGATTACCTTCTTCATTCTGTTGTATCTCTCATTAGGTATCAGCATTAGGTTCCATAGTTCACCTATGGTTTCTTGTAATTTAATCTGTTGCAGAAAACAACATTTATTTTCTTCACTATGCCACTGTACTCTGCTGCACTTTATTCATTCATCTCTAAACTACTCACTATTTTATTCAGCTTTCCTTGCTTCAATTTTTGCTTTTGCTCTTAAAATTTCTCCAAATGCTACTCTAGATATTTTTGCCACCCATAATTCCTGAATATCCATGAAGATATCTCCCTCTAAAATATCTAATTGAGATTTCTTACCTTCAAATCTACTTTCAAAAATTAAATTGTCTTACAATTCTCTAACTTCAGTAACATATTCGCTCACACTTCTTTGCATACCAACCAACATAACATAAGTTGGAAAGTTAGTATCATCTCTTTTCTTAGCCAAAAATTTAGGCACTTTCCTATCAAAGACTGCAATCCCTTCCTCATACTCAAATTCTTCTAGTAACTCACTTTCTACTTGATTCCTATCAAATACATCACTATGTTGTTCATCAATTCCAGCATATCTTACTTCCTCCTCTTGGAAAACATTCAATAATTGTCCTTCAAATCTTTGAATGATCCTAGTAATCAGTTCAGCTTCCTTTAGTTCTAATATTGATTCCTCGTTAGCATGAGACATGTCTGCATCACCTTTGTCTACTTTAAACTGTACAATCAGAATATTCATTCTTCGGTTTGCTAGTCTATTATCCAAAAGAGTTATCTCATGCCACAAATCTGCCATCTCACTTGGAATTTCTTTCAAAAACTCTATACAAACCTCACTATCTTCTTGTTTGTCACAAGTCCAATTGCTTGGTGACAATACTTCTTCATTCTTCATCAGAATAAAATTCTAATCCTCCATCTCTGTGACAGCTTTAAATGTCTGTCCAACATTCTTCCTTCGGCCACTTAAGAAAATTTCCAATTTCTCTTTGTCCTTACTAATAACAGGTTCCTCATCATAAGACATAATTGTCTCATCTCCATTGAATATACTTCCTTCACTAAGCAAGGAATTTATGAACTTCTTCTACTACAATAAATCAACTTGATCTTCATCTGAAAGACAATCATCATCATAATTTTCTTGGCAACTTTCAACCTCACTCACGACAATTCCATAAGATGGTTTGTCTTCTACAATATCCGCAATCATACATAACTTGTCAGTTTTAAAACCATAAGACCCGATGGTCTCATTTGATGACTGAATCATCAAATCATCCTGTTGTTCCAAGTCCTCTACATGACTTAGAAAGTTTTCAATGCTCTTCTTCTCTGCCTCCTCAAGCACTTCACTTGGTTGCTTGATATCCTTCTCCACTTCTTCTTGTTTCTCTAGATCCTTCACACAGTTCAGATCCTCCATAGGATTTTCCTTTGTCTCTTCACTACATTCAGAAATCAATGGGCCATGTTCTGCTTTACATACCAAAACTTTCTCCACACACTCACTTATTCTGAGTATCTCTTCTTTCAATTAAGCATTCAATCTATGATCCCACTTCATTTGCAATCTATGCCATTTGACTTTCCTTTTCATAGTCCAACTATACCTCTGGTCTTCCTTATTCATCTGTAACATTTCCATCAATAACCCAAGATGGAAATTTATCTCAACATTCTCTCTGTCAAACTCTTCTTGACTCGTCATCTCTAATTCCTTTTCCTTGGCCTATTTACTCTTGATGTGGATTTCCTCTGAACCTATGTAATGACCTTCAATGATCATTGACTTCCCCTCCTTTATGAACTTCATCTGTTCACTTGTGAACTAAACTAAGCCTCTCTATCTCAGCAAGTCTCCATATGTGCTCTAACTACCTCACCAAGCCATCTCTCCTTTGAGCTTAGTCTTTTCATAACACTGGTTCTCTATCTCTGGAGCCTCTATTGAGCAACTCCTTTTCTCCTTGGACTCTACAATTTCACTTTCTTCTGAGAACACTCTTGTCCTCTTTATCCAACCTTCAATAGAATTCTTCAGGTTCAATGCCACGTTCCTTCGGAGTCTTTCACTTTGTATTCATAACACAACTGGTTCTTCTCTTATAGCTCTTCTTGTTATTCTTTTCATGAGACATTCCTCCTTTAGTTTGCAATCTGAAATCTACAAACACAATCCTCAACCATGAGTTAAAATAAATAAAACATACCATATTACCTTCATATCTTCTGTCACACTTTATCATTATTTAGTTCTACTTGTTAGATTTAAAATTTGATCCTTTCTTCCCTTACACACAGAATCTCCTTCTGCTCTGATACCAAATGATGCACCCTTTAGGTGCTTGCTCCCATAGGCAGTTTCATGCTGATCTAAGTGGCACTTTATGCCATCAATACTTTGCTCACATCTTCTTTCTATAATCTTTAAATTATTTAATGTTGTCATGCCACACATAGATTATGTAGTGCCCATTCCAAACCTTTATTTCCTATGCTGCCAAATGATTTTGCAGAGACTTTGTCAACACTTTGCTTTGTGCTCTTTTGATCATGAATGTGAACTGTTCTCGTAGTAACTCTTTGCTATCAATTTCAATCAAACATATACTTCTTTTTATTACAATGTCTCACAACTCCATGATCTTAATCTCAAGATTATAGTCACAAACCCTTACCCTAGTAGTTATATAAGCAACTATCCACTAACTTTGATTCTCAAAGTCACTTTGCAACATCTCCATTTCCATAAATTTGGAATGACATGGCTCATTCAATGTATTTTGTCTTCACATAGAGATTTAAATCAACATTCTTCAAATAATAATAAACCTTTGAAAACGAGAGATCGCTTCTCTTTGTTAACTAGCTGAGGTCTCCTTCTCCAAGTAGCGATTTCCTACTAGATTAACCCTATGGTCAGTTAACTTCCTTTCAATGAAATCTAAAAATATTTCTTCACCGCGTACTTCGACAAATCAACCTTCAAGCCCTTATTCTTTCTTCCCTACATGCCAACTCAACAAATCAATTTACAAATCGATTATTCATTCCATACTCCCCATTCCATGATTGAACTGTATAACTATACTTTCTTCATGTACCGTTACTCCACCATGCATGGGTACAAACCAATTCAACAATCAAATTGATTTTTCACACATATAACCTATAGACACACGAGTTACTTCCACAATGAAGCCATTATCTTGCAAAGATCAATTTATACCATTCTAATCGTCGAATACAAACAACTATCGCTCATACACTCAATTGATTGATGATCACATTCTCCAGTAATTAATTTACTTCTCAAGCTCTGTTTATGAATACAGGATTAAATGGTATCAACACACAGACATGGAATATTCATTTTTTCTAAATCGGTTTCTTCCTCACCAAAACCTTACACAAAAACCCTCACTAATGTTGTGTTCATCTTTGTCGAACCATTATTCATTGATGGATATTAATCTTCAAGAAAATCGATAATGTTTTTCTATTTGTCCCACAAATAATACACACCCTCTACTAATCCAAAGAAAACTTCTTCAAGCATTTGCACAAAATTTTTTACCATATGATTACACTCATACTCTGTCGTGTCTATAGAGTCCAAACACATACACACAAAATCACCCTTGTTTCTATCGATTGGGATTCATTTTCAAGCATGAACCAAAACAAATTACAATGCATAATAAATACATTTAATTTCCTTAAAGTACCCACAATTTCATTATCAAATCATGTACAAAGTAAGCAGTCAAAATATTGTAAAAACATGTTACATAAACTCATTCAACACAAATCACTTACACAGTTTGTGGCATAAACTAACTGACTTTTCCTCCATTAATAAGATTTTATACAAACAAGAATAAATTGTCTATCTCCATTATTTTTAGGCCTGGTGCAGAGCTTAGCCAGCCTCGTATTGAACCCCCTCCACCTTTCTCGTGATTTTCTTTGCTACTTATAAACAAAACCAATTGGTGGTAACTTCAACTAGTTTCCTAACTTTTAGTATTTAACTTTCTAAATATAGAAAACGTAACTCTATCTTGAATGACTCACAATTTAAATATTTAGAGTCTCAATTGAATGATAACACCTAAATATCTGTAACTATTTCTCAAAATGGAATTTATCCTCATCCTGTCTAATGACTCAACAAACAACCTCCTACATTCTTTTAACTAAGTCCTAAATCTCCTCAACCTACTCCGAGTCATTCCATCAATCTAGGTTTTTCCTTATGACTCATTGATTACATTGACACTTCATCATTAGACTAAATAACTTATGCTGGACTAACACCTCTCACATTTATAATCTTCTAAATCAATTATGATAATTACAATATTTTCATGATTAAAACTCCTCCTTGGAATAATTTTCGACACCTTAGGTATGAACAACCTTTTAGTTCCTTAGAAGTCTAGGATGCCCCTACATCAGACTCCCCAGGAAAAAAAAAATATGACCTCCTGGCCATATGCTTTGACACTTGAACACTCCAAGATCCCATACTATAGTTTGTTGATGTCCATAAGATGCACTGTCTTCATCATTCTTCATATGCAACCTTTCAGGCTTCCACACTTCATGTTGTAACCACTATCTCTACCTTCTCTGTTCTTCACTTTCTAATCATATTCATGGTGGATTACCTCATTCATTTTGTTGTAGCTCTCCTTAGGTATCTACATTAGGTTCCACAGTTCATATATGGTTTCTTGTAATTCAATCTCTTGCTACAAACAACTTTTATCTTTTTCACAATGCTACTGTACTCTGCTGCACTTTATCCTTTAATCTCTAAACTGTTGATTGTTTTCTTCAGCTTTCCTTACTTAAATTTATGTTTTTTCTCTTAAAATATCTCCAAATGTTGCTCCAGATATTTCTTCTGCATATACTTCCTAAATATTCTTGAAGATGTCTCCCTTTGCAATATCTAATTGATGTTTCTTAGCTTCAAATTTACTTTCAAAAAGTAAATTGTCTTCCAATTCCTTGACTTTAGTAACATATTCACTCACACTTCTATGCATACCTGCAAACATAACATAAGTTGGTAAGTTAGTATCTAATTTTTTCTAAGCCAAAACTTGAGACACTTCCCCATCAATGACTGCAATCCCTTACTCATACTTAGATTCTTCCAGTAACTCACTTTATACTTCATTCCTCTTAGATACATCACTATGTTGTTCATCAATTTCAACATATCTCTCTTCCTCTTCCTTTACAACATTCAATAATCATCCTTAAGCTCTTTGATTGATCCTAATAATTAGATCAACTTCCTTCCATTCTATGATTGATTCCTCTTTAGCATGAGACATGCTTGCATCACCTTTGTCCAATTTCAATTGTACAATCAGAATATTCATTCTCTGGTTTGCTAGTATATTCTCCAAAAGACTTAGCTCATGCCACAAATCTCCCATCTCACTTGGAATTTCTTCCTAAAACTTATACAATCCTCATTATCTTCTTCTTTGTCACAAGTCCAATTTCTTGGTGACACCACTTCTTCATTCTTCATTAGAATAAAATTTTGATCCTCCATCTCTATGATAGGTTTAGATGTTTGTCCAATAGTCTTCCTTTGGCCACTTAAGAAAGCCAATTTCTCTTTGTCCTTACCAATAACAGGTTCCCCATTACAAGACATAATTGTCCCATCTCCTTTGAAGACACTTCCTTCACTAAGCAAGTGATTTATGAACTCCTTCTATTGCAATAACTCAACTTGACCTTCATCTCAAAGACAATCATCATCATACCTTTCTTGGAAACTTTCAGCCTCACTCAAGATAGTTTCATAAGATGGTTTGTCTTCTAAAATACCTGCAATCACACATAACTTGTCAGTTTTAAAACCACAAGACTTGATGGTCTCATTTGATGAGTCAATCATCAAATCCTCTCGTTGTTCCAAGTCCTCTACATGACTAAGAAAGTATTCAATTCTCTCCTTCTCAACCTCCTCAAGAACCTCACTTGGTTGCTCGATATCCTTCTCCACTTCCTCTTGTTGCTCTGAATCCTTCATATGATTCGAATCCTCCGTAGGATTTTCTTCTGTCTCTTCAGTACTTTCAGAAATCAATGGGCATGTTCTGGGTTACAGGCCAAGACTTTCTCCACACACTCACTTATTCTGAGTAGCTCTTCCTTCAATTGAGCATTCAATATATGCTCCCACTTCACTTGCAATCTATTCCATTTGACTTTCCTTTTCATAGTCCAAACATACCTCTGGTCTTCCTTATTCATTTGTAACATTTCCATCAATAACCCATGAAAGAAATTTATCTCAACTTTCTGTCTGTCAAACTCTTCTTGACTCATCATCTCTGTGTCCTATTCCTTGGCATATTTCCTCTTGCTGTGGCTTTCCTCTCAACCTCTATAATGACCTTCAAAGATCATTGACTTCGCCTCCTTTGTGAACTTCATCTATTCACTTGTGAACTCCACTAAGCCTCTCTTTATCACTAAGTCTCCATACCTGTTATAAGTACCTCACCAATCCTTCTCTCCTTTGAGCTCGATCTTTTGGTAGCACTGGTTCTCTATCTCTGGAACCTCTATTGAGCAAGTTCTTTTCTCCTTGGATTTTACAATTTCACTTCCTTCTGAGAACACTCTTTTCCTCTCTATCCAATCTTCAATGGAATTCTTCAGGTTCACTTCCACGTTCCTTCAGATTATTTCATTCACTCCATCTTCAAAACACAATTGGTTCTTCTCTTACAACTCTTCTTGTTATTATTTTGATGAGATATTACACCTTCAGTTTGCAATCTGAAATCTTCAAACACAATCCTCAACCGTGAATTAAAATAAATAAAACATACCATATTATCTTCACATCTTCTATCACACTTTATCTGTGCACTACTGCATGTCAGATTTAAAATCTAATCCTTTTTTCCCTCACATGTAGAATCTCCTTCTACTCTGATACCAAATGATGCACCCTTTAGCTGCTTGCTTTAATGGTCAATTTTGTCCTAATATAAGTGTCACATTATGCCATCAATACTCTACTCACATATTCTTTCTACAATATTTAAATTATTTAGTGTTTCCATGCTACACATAGATTATGTAGTGCCCATTCCAAACCTTATTTTCCTATGCTACTAAATGTTTTTGCAGTGACTTTGTCAACACTTTTCTTTGTGCTCTTTTGATCATGAATATGAACTATTCTCATATGAACTCTTTGCTATTCAATTTCAATTGCACATATACTTTTGTTTATGACCATGTCTTACAACTCCATGATATTAATATCAAGCTTATAGTCATAAACCCTTACCCTAGCAATTATATAAACAATTATGCACTAACTTTGATTCTAAAAGTCACTTTGGGACATCTCCACTTCCAGAAATATGGAATGACATGGCTCATTCAACGTATTTTTTCTTCACATAGAGATTTAAATCACCCTTCTTCGAATAATAATCAACCTCTGAAAACTAGAGATCATTTCTCTTTGTTAACTAGCTAAGGTCTTCTTCTCCAAGTAGCGGTTTCCTACTAGATTGACCCTATGGTCAATCAAATACCTTTCAATGAAATCTGAAAATATTTCTTCACCACGTACTTCCGCAAATCGATCTTTTAGCCCTTGTGCTTGCTTTCCAATGTGCCAACAACACAAATCGGTTTACAAATTGGTTATTCCATTCCATATTCCCCATTCCACGATTGAACTGTATAACTATGCTTTCTTCCTGTACCGTTACTCCACCATGCATAGGTACAAACCAATTCAACAATCAAACTGTTTTTTCACACATACAACCTCCAGACACATGAGTTACCTCCAAAACAAAGCCATTATCTTGCAGAGATCAATTTATACCATTCTAATCGCCCAATACAAACAACGATCACTCATACATTCAATCAATTCATGATCACATTCTCCACCAAATTAATTTACTTCTCAAACTCTGTTTGTGAACAAAGGATTAAATGGTATCAACACAAAGACATGGAATATTCATTTTTTCCAAATCGATTTCTTCCTCAACAAAACCTTACACAAAAATGCTCACTGATATTGTGTTCATGTTTGTCAAACCATTATTCATTGATGGATATTAATCTTCAGGCAAATCGATGGTTTTTTTCTATTTCTCTCACGATCAATACACACCCTCTACTTATCCAAAGCAAACTTTTTCCAGCATTCACACAAAACGTTTTGCCACATGATTACTCTCATATTCTGTCTTGTGTACAAATTCCAAACACATAGACATATAATCAGCCTTATTTATATCGACTCGGATTCATTTTCAAGCATGAACCAAAACCAATTACAATGCATAATCAATACAATTAATTGCCTCAAAGTACACACAATTTCATTATCAAATCATGTACAAAGTAAGCAATTGAAATATTATAGCAACATGTTAGATAAACTCATTCAAAACAAATCACTTACACAGTTTGTGGCATAAACTAACTGACTTTTCTTCCATTAATATCTTTTATACAAACAAGAATAAACTACCTATCTCCATGATTTTTAGTCCTGGCTCAGAGCTTAGCTAGCCTCCTATTGAACCCCCTCTGCCTTTCTCCTGATTTGCTTTTCTAATTATACACAAAACCAATTTTTGGTCACTTAAACTAATTCCCTAACTTCTAGTAATTAACTTTCTAAGTATAGAAACCCTAACTCTATCTTGAATGATTCACAATTTAAATCTCTTGAGCGTTCATCGAATGCTAATACCTAAATATATGTAACTATTTGTCAGAATAGAATTTATCATTATCATGTCTAATGACTCAACAAATAGCCTCCTACATTCTTGTAACTAACTCCTAAATCTCCTCAACCTACTCAGAGTCATTCAATCAATCTAGGTTTTTCCTTATGACTCATTGATTACATTGACACTTCATTATTAGACTAAATAACTTATGCTAGACTAATTCCTATGACATTTAGAATATTCTAAATAAACTATGATAATTACAATATTTTCATGATTAAATCTCCTCCTTGGAATAATTGTCAAGACCTTAGGTATGACCATCCTTTGTATTCCTTAGAAGTCTATGATGCCCCCGCAATAGAGTCCCTAGGAAAAAATAAAATAAAAAGAATATGCTCCTGTTCATATGCTTTGACACTCGAACCCTCCAGGATCCCATATTGTAGTTTGTTGATGTCCATAATATGAATTGTCTTCATCATTCTTCATATGCAACCTTTCAGGCTTCCACACTTTGTGTTGTGATGCTCCACTGTCTCTACCTTCCCTGTTCTTCACTTTCCAATCATCTTCATAGTGGATTACCTTCTTCATTATGTTGTAGCTCTCCTAAGGTATCTGTATTAGGTTCCATAGTTCATATATGGTTTCTTGTAATTCAGTCTGTTGTTGCAAATAACTTTTATTCTCTTGATTATGCCAGTGTAGTCTACTACAATTTATCCATTCATCTCTAGACTGCTGATTGTTTTCTTCATCTTTCGTTGCTTCAATTTCTACTTTTGCTCTTAAAATTTCTCTAAATGAGCTGCTCCAGATATTGCTGCCACCCATACTTCCTAAATATTCTTGAAGACATCTCCCTTTGCAATATCTAATTGATGTTTCTTACCTTCAAATTTACTTTCAAAAAGTAAATTGTCTTCCAGTTCCCTGACCGGAGTAACATATTCACTCGCACTTCTCTGCATCCTTGCAAACATAACATAAGTTGGTAAGTTAGTATCTGCTTTTTTCTTAGCCAAAACATGGGACACTTTCCTATCAATGAATGCAATCCCTTTCTCATACTCAATTTCTTCTAGTAAATCACTTTTTACTTGATTCCTCTCAAATACATCACTATGTTGTTCATCAATTCTATTATATCTTTCTTCCTCTTCCTTCACAACATTTAATAATTGTCCTTCATCTCTTTGACGAATCCTATTATTCAGTTCAGCTTCCTTCAGTTCTAACATTGATTCTTCTTTAGCATGAGACATCTCTGCATCACCTTTGCCCAATTTCAATTGTACAATCATAATATTCATTCTCCGGTTTGCTATTCTATTGTTGCACTCTTTTTCTACACTTGGTTTCTTCCTATTAATGGGTCACATTGAATAACACATTATTTTTGAACACATGAAATAGAAAACCTTGTATAAACTGTTAAACATTGAAGAAAATAGAAGTTATATGGGTATTGGTCGAGATTCCACCAGAATAGAAGGTGCATGACGTGGTTGGATCCATCCCAGGGAGGCATCGCTCTTCTGGGCATAATTCTGCATAGAAAAACAACTTCGGAGTGGGAATGTCAAGCAAATAATATGCCAAAGCTTGTCTTACCAACCCAGATGGAGAAATGAGTAATTCAACTTTTGAAACATCTCAATTACATTTTCTCAAAGAGAAATGCATGTGGTCCTCAATTTTTATTACTATTCATGACCATTTTGAAGCATCAATCGTGATTTTATCAACGTTGGGTTCACATTCCGATGAAGTTTCATAAACTCATATGTTGCGATTGATTAAGAAATGAATAGGGCCAACAGAAGTGACCATTTGGCATTGCCTCGACATAAATAGACAAATGCAAGGTCGGTAGATCCCTGCTTTTCCATTCGGTTCATGCATGACGGTAGAGACTGATTTCACATATCCTAACCGAAATACAAATTTATAGACACAACCAAATTCTGTCTCATCCATGACATGGTTAAAGGCAAAAAAAAATGCTATTGTAAGTCTTACAACTGTAGACATGAACAAAAGGGAATAGAGATTTATGGTGTTAGAAGACTGGACCATTTTTGGAGGTTTGCAAAGTATATTTGACATCGATATACAGTTTAATCATTTATATTCTGTTGTGCCTTTAAATTACATCCCTTGTGAGTAAACCCATAGGAAATTTGCAGGCTACATCTAGAGTTAACAGTGTTAATAAAAATTTTGTGATCGTGGAAGATGCTAGATGCAATAAAGTACCTGATCGGCGGAGCAGGGTGTAGTGGATTTGGCTCTAAATCTACCACTGAAGATGTCACCTTTGCTTGCAACCTTGAATGTTTAATTGCAATAATAATTGGTATAACAATTAGAAATAATTAATTCCTACTTGTCTATGGCTGTAATTCTCCATTTGAGGAGTTTGTTCCTACATAATAGGAATTAGCTAGAATATAGTTTCTCCTAGTTTAGTGTGTGGTTGAGAGAATCTCTCAACCACACTAATGTACGTCTAAGATAGAATTCCTATCTTGAGACTATTGCTTGTATAAATATGTGTGTAAATTTCCTCATTAATGATATAGAACATATTTGAGTGTGTGTGCTATTTTATCCTTTTATCAGAGCACAGGAGGGCCTAGCCCCTCCTGGGCCTGGCCCCTCCTGGTATGAGGGAAATAATTGAGAGGTATATTTTGTTTTAGTTTTCAAGTGTCCATCATCCTTCGAAACCTGCGATTATCTTTTTGGTATGAGCGTCGCATCGCTGTTGTCGGATCTGTGAATGTTGTTGTTGTGTTTTTGGAGTGGTGGCCATGTGTGGAAAACATCACTGGTGTCTTGAACTGGACAACCTCTGGATTCATCGGATTCGGGCAGAGGGAGTTCTGCATGTAGGCGCTTTCGTGGCTGCAGAGGGATAGCAGTGATCTTGCTGTGAGTGTTTTGAATCATTGCATCATTGTTCGAGTTGAGCCTCAGTGGGATGGATGTGAATCTGTGTGTGGTGCCACAAAACCACTGGCCGTGGTGTGGCTGCTGGGATACTATCCCATCGAGGTGAGCACTAGTCGGTGGAGGGGGCGGTGCTGTGGCTGGTCCCGTGGCAGCGGTCAATGGGGAAATAAAGCCAGCGTCAATAATAACAGAGTTGGTGGTTGGTGGTGCGAATGAAAATACTGTTGAGGTCTTTGATCACGAGAATACGGGGATCAATTTTGATGCGTACGAAGGCATTCCTGTTGAGACCAGTGGTGATGACGTTCTTCCTCGGGTTAACACTTTCTCTAAGATCGACTTGGAGGAGATCCTGAAAAATAATATACGAAGGATCCATAAGCTTTGGAGTGGGACTCCACAGTCCCATGAGAAGAGAGAGGAAGCCCGTTACTTCTAGCAGAAAGGTTGACTAATTTCTCTTGCTTTCGGGCTCATTGAAATCTATCCCTCTTTAACGGAGTGCCCTCGATCTGAAGTGTGATTGGGTTATTTCATGTATTTGATTAGCTCAAGATTTTGGCGAGGAGGTGATCTTGGGATACCTAGTGGCAGCGTCATGGATAACTTAATAACTCTGGTAAACAAGATACAGAGGGCCCACATCGCGCTCGGTGACCATGGAGAAGAGAACACTTTGCTGACTCTCTGGGATGCCCTTCCCTCCATAGTCGTCATCAGAGGACAAAGCTCCAGGAAATACCCTGTGTTAGAGAGCATTGTTGGAAGGATCTCCTGTCATGGATCAGGTCATAGAGACTTGGAAGGATCTACTTTCATAGGTCGATTCACGGTGGTGGAATGGCTACCGTGGCTAGCAGCTTGTGTGTTTAAGTGGGGAGTCGTGCATGGGCAGAGGCAATAGGTTTTGATGTTGCATTTATTCACGGGAATTTTTCTGAGAAAGGTGAGGGCATCATGAGAGGGACTTATCAAGGTTGAAAGGATAGCCAGTAATTTAGTGGTCAAACCTGCAGATGGACCAAGTTATGGGTTGGAGTAGATTCATGAAATCCTGCGCTTTTGCATGGATGATCTTAGGAGATCGCATGTATATTATCGTTTGGCTTGATCTATTGAAAATCGACATTGACGGGATAGATGGAACTGCAGCGTCCAACTTTCGAATATTGCAGATCGGAGGAGGCCGGACTTGCCCGGAGGCTGCGAGGATAGGCCGAGGAGGCTACATCTCTATTTTTTTTTTGCAGGCCGCAATTTTTTTGTTCAACAGATCTGTTGCATCATGATTTGGCATGGTTGATTCTCTGATATATGCTTTTTGGTTGACTGGTTGAGTTGATCCACTGTTTGGAAGGGTCGAGAGGTATCGCGCTGAAATAAAGAATGCTTTAAGAGGACTGTGGAGCCATCATTGACTGAAGTTGCGACAAGGAAATATGAAAAATGTCGAGTGATGGATTCTTGAAGGGACGAGAGTCAGGCTCATTGTTTCTTAGATCCGACGTTTGCAGCTGAATAGTCCACGATTTCCCATTGAGTTGTTGCAGAATCTGGGTCTTGTCCAGAATCCAAGAGATCGCTGTGGTAATAATGGGCAAGGTCCGTTGACCTAAGAGTAGCGGATCTAGTGCGGTGAGCGTCGAGATGTGATTTGCTGAAGAAGGAGACGAAGGTGACCGTGAAGTTGCGACCCGACGCCATTGAAATGATGGCAGAAGAAAAGGCTGAAGGATCATTGGTTCAAAATATGTGTTGATAAAACCCTTATTCTGCTAAGAAGGTAAATCTTCTAACACTCCGTGATCATGGCAGTGCATTTTGAAACCAGTCAAAATATCCTCTGTGACTGAACCATATATCCACCCAACCTCTTTTCCCCATTCTGTTTTATCTTCATAACCACAACTTATAACATGAATGGTGTTCTATTTACTGTATCGCTTTAAGACCAACATTCAAGGGATCTGCTCCAATTAATCTCTCAGATCGGCTCCATGAAGTGTTGCATTGGGCTCTTGGATCAGTCGAAATTTTCCTGAGCAAGCATTGCCCCATTTGGTATGGATATGGAGGCGGGTTAAAATGGCTGGAAAGACTGTCTTATATAAACGCAACTGTGTATCCATTGACATCCTTACCCTTGTTAGCTTATTGTACCTTGCCTGCTGTATGTTTGCTCATTGGAAAATTTATAATTCCAGAGATTAGCAATTATGCTATTTTGTGGTTTATTGCTCTCATTGTGTGTATCATTACAACTAGTGTTTTGGATATGCGATGGAGTGGGGTTAGTATTGATGACTGGTGGAGAAATGAGCAATTTTGGGTGATTGGTGGTGTGTCAGCCCATCTTTTTTCTCTCCATTTGTCCTCCAGCAAGGGCGACCTGTATTCTACTCTTACTATTTGGCCATGAAGTAAATGCTATTGATTTTCATAATAAGTATTTCATGTCATGGTATTTTATGTTATTATTGAAGTGACTTTGGTCTGACCAACTATTGTCACAATCCTGAATGTGTGTTGGAACTGGTCATTCCAACACTAAGCAAATTTGCAGGGAATGGTGAACACATGACAGTGAAAATGACATCAATTGGAGCTACATCAGAGATTGGAGGATGATAGAGATCGTGTTGCAGATTGTTAGCGAGCATGAGGTAGTATGCTTGAAAACAGTGACTAGCCTTGACATTGTGAGTAGGGGAAGTGGCATTATGTTGTGATGCTTGGAGAATTGGATAGTGAAATGCGATGGAGGATTGGACCGTGGAGTCCTGGATTACTATTCTTGAAGGGAAAATTGTGTTCTCTTCATGTGGCTGTGAGTGCCTATGTTCCGGTTTCTTTATCAGTGGACCCCTCACAGATGAGGTAAAGGAGCAACGACAATGTTTATGGTGGACAACAAAGTAGATGTTTGTTTGAGTTATTGTGGTTTGTGGAATAGACTCCCTATCATGTTATAAGCAAGTCCAGTTGTTGTAATAGTCATTGTATGTACCCAGAAACTCGAAAATGTGGAATGAAATGTAAGTTTTAAAGGCATCTGAAAGTTCGTGGTGATCTCAAAACCACTTTGTAATGATTTATGGTCAGCTTGAAACCATCTTTTGTCACTGTAAAGTGAGGGTTGGTGGTGAGCCAGAAACCATCTATAGAGTTTTTGTGGCTGAAGTGCTTTTTTGACCAGCTTAACTTTGTGGCAGAATCGCCTCTGTGGCTTGAGGTGCCTTTGTGGCCGGGTGTACACGAGAGCTTTGTGCTTAATTGGTGCGCTTTTCTCGCTGACAGTCGCGCCACGATGCGCAATTGGCGCATCTATTAGGCCATTAATAGCGCCACCGCGCCAAAATACGAGACTGGTGTAGAATTTTATGGAAATATCGCGCCAATTCACCTTCAAGGGGATCCGCAAGCATCCTCATCTTCGTTTGACGATTTGCAAGAGCAGGCAGATCGGAGAAGTTGTGGATCTGTCCGAGGGAGGCAGATTGTGGTTTGGAGGTTCTGTACATGCAATTTGCCTGATGGTGGTGGATTTGACTATCATGACAGGTAGTCATTAAGGTGGGGAGTTAGAAATAATTAATTCCTACTTGTCTATGGTTGTAATTATCCATTTGAGGAGTTTCTTCCTTCATAATAGGAATTAACTGGAATATAGTTTCTCCTAGTTTAGTGTGTGGTTGAGAGAAGCTCTCAACCACACTACTGTACGTCCAAGATAGAATTCCTATCTTGAGACTATTGCTTGTATAAATATGTGTGTAAATTTCCTCATTAATGATATAGAACATATTTGAGTGTGTGTGCTATTTTATCTTGGTATCAGAGCACAGGAGGGCCTGGCCCCTCCTGGCCTGAGGGAAATAATTGAGAGGTATATTTTGTTTTAGTTTTCAAGTGTCCATAATCCTTCGAAACCTGTGATTATTTTTTTGGTATGAGCGTTGCATTGTTGTTGCCAGATCTGTGAACGTTGTTGTTGTGTTTTTGGAGTGGTGGCCGTGTGTGGAAAACATCGCTGGTGTCTTGAACTGGACAACCTCTAGATTCATTGGATCCGGGCAGAGGGAGTTTTGCATGTAGGCGCTTTCGTGGCTGCAAAGGGACAACAATTGTGTTTTGAATCATTGCATCATTGTTCGAGCTAAGCCTCAGTGGGATGGATGTGAATCTGTGTGTGGTGCCACAGAACCGTTGGCCGTGGTGTGGCTGTTGGGATACTATCCTATCGAGGTGAGCACTAGTCGGTGGAGGGGGCGATGCTGTGGCTAGTCTCGTGGCAGCGATCGATGAGGAAATAAAGCCAGTGTCAATAATAACATAGCTGGTGGTTGGTGGCACGAATGCAAATAATACTGAGGTCTTTGATCACGAGAATATGGGGATCAATTTTGATGCTTATGAAGACATTCCCGTTGAGACCAGTGGTGATGACGTTCCTCCTCGGGTTAACACTTTCTCTAAGATCGACTTGGAGGAGATCCTAAAAAACAATAAATGAAGGATCCATAGGCTTTGGAGTGGGACTCCACAGTCCCCTGAGAAGAGGGAGGAAGCCCGCTACTTCTAGCAGAAAGGTCGACTGATTTCTCTTGCTTTCGGGCTCATTGAAATCTGTCCCTCTTTAACAGAGTGCCCTCGATCTGAAGTCTGATTGGGTTATTTCATGTATTTGATTAGCTCAAGATTTTGGTGAGGAGGTGATCTTGGGATACCTAGTGGCAACGTCATGGATAACTTAATAACTGTGGTAAACAAGATACAGAGGGCCCGCACTGCGCTCCGTGACCATGGAGAAGAGAACGCTTTGCCGAATCTCTGGGATGCCCTTCCCTCCATAGTCGTCGTTGGAGGACAGAGCTCCAGGAAATACTTTGTGTTACAGAGCATTGTTAGAAGGATCTACTGTCATGGATCAGGTCACAGAGACTTGGAAGGATCCGCTTTCATAGATCGATTCACGGTGGTGGAATGGTTACCGTGGCTAGTAGCTTGCGTGTTTAAGTGGGGAGTCGTGCATGGGCAGACGCAACAGGTTTTGATGTTGCATTTATTCGCGGGACTGTTTCTAAGGAAGGTGAGCGCATCATGAGAGGGACTTATCAAGATTGAAAGGAGAGCCAGTAATTTAGTGGTCAAACCTGCAGATGAACCAAGTCAGGGGTTGGACCAGATTCATGAAATCCTGCGCTTTTGCGTGGATGATCTTAGGAGATTTCATGTATATTATCGTTGGCCCTGATCTGTTGAAAATCGACATTGATGGGATAGATAGAACTGCAGCGTCCGGCTTCCGAATTTTGCAGATCGGAGGAGGCCGAACTTGCCAGGAGGCCGCGAGGAGAGGCCGAGGAGGCCGGATCTCTGTTTTGTTTGCAGGCCGCAATTTTTTTGTTCAACAGATCTATTGCATCATGATCTGGCATGGTTGATCGTCTGATATATGCTTGTTGGCTCACTAGTTGAGTTCATCCATTGTTTGGAAGGGTCGAGAGGTCCCGCGCTATAAGAAAGAACGCTTTAAGAGGACTGTGGAGCCACCATTGGTTGAAGTTGCAACAAGGAAATCTGAAAAATGTCGAGTGATGGATTCTTTAAGGGATGAGAGTCAAGCTCATTGTTTCCTAGATCCGATGTTTGCAGCTGAATAGTCCACGATTTCCCATTGAGCTGTTGCAGAATCCGAGTCTTGTCCAGAATCCAGGAGATCGGTACGGTGAATAATGGGCAAGGTCTGTTGACCTGAGAGCAGCGGATCTGGTGCGGTGAGCATCGAGATGTGATTTGCTGCAGAAGGAGACAGAGGTGATCCGCGAAGTTGCGACCTGACGCCATTGAAATGATGGCAGAAGAAAAGGCTGGAGGATAATTGGTTCAAAATATGTGTGGATAAAACCCTTATTCTACTAAGAAGGTAAATCTGCTAACATTCCGTGATCATGGCAGTGCATTTTGAAACCAGTCAAAATATCCTCTGTGACTGAACCATATATCCACCCAACCTATTTTCCCCATTCTGTTTTAACTTCATAACCACAGCTTATAACATGAATGGCGTTCTATTTATTGTATCCCTTTAAGACCAGCATTCAAGGGATCTTCTTCAATTCGTCTCTTAGATCGGCTCCATCAAGTGTTGCGTTGGGCTCTTGGATCAATAGAAATTTTCCTGAGCAAACATTGCCCCATTTGGTATGGATATGGAGGTGGGTTGAAATGGCTGGAAAGACTTTCTTATATAAACACAACTATGTATCCATTGACATCCTTACCCTTGTTAGCTTATTGTACCTTGCCTGCTATATTTTTTCTCACTGGAAAATTTATATTTTCAGAGATTAGAAATTATGCTAGTTTGTGGTTTATTGCTCTCTTTGTGTGTATCATTACAACTGGTGTTTTGGAGATGCGATGGAGTGGGGTTGATATTGATGATTGGTGGAGAAATGAGCAGTTTTTGGTGATTAGGGGTGTGTCAGCCCATTTTTTTGCTCTCCGTTTGTCCTCCAGGAAGGGCGACCTGGTTTCTACTATTACTATTTGGCCATGAAGTAAATGCTACTGATTTTCATAATAAGTATTTCATGTCATGGTATTTTATGTTATTATTGAAGTGACTTTAGTCTGACCAACTATTGTCACAATTCTGAATGTGTGTTGGAACTAGTCATTCCAGCACTAAGCAAATTTCCAGGGAATGGTGAACACATGACAGTAAAAATGACATCAATTGGAGCTACATCAGAGATGGGAGGATGATCGATATCGTGTTGCAGATTGTTAGCGAGCATGAGGCAGTATGCTTGAAAACAGTGACTGGCCTTGACATTATGAGCAGGGGAAGTGCCATTATGTTACGATGCCAGGAGAATTGGATAGTGAAATGCAATGGAGGATTGGACCGTGGAGTCCTAGATTACTGTTCTTGAAGGGAAAATTGTGTTCTCTTCGTGTGGCTGTGAGTGCCTATGTTCTGGTTTCTTTATCAATGGACCCCTCATAGATGAGGTAAAGGAGCAGCGACAATGTTTATGGTGGAAAACAAAGTAGATGTTTGTTTGAGTTATTGTGGTTTGTGGAATAGACTCCCTAGCATGTTATAACCAAGTCCAGTTGTTGTAATAGTCATTGTATGTACCCAGAAACTCCAAAATGTGGAATGAAATGTAAGTTTTAAAGGCATCTGAAAGTTCGTGGTGATCTCAAAACCACTTTGTAATGGTTTATGGTCAGCCTGAAACCATCTTTTGTCACTGTAAAGTGAGGGTTGGTGGTGAGCCAGAAACCATCTATAGAGTTTTTGTGGCTGAACTGCTTTTGTGACCAGCTTGCCATTGTGGCAGAATTGCCTCTGTGGCTTGAGGTGCCTTTGTGGCCGGGTGTACACGAGAGCTTTGTGCTCAATTGAGCAGATGGACTGCAGAACACTTGGCTCGGACTCAGATGATTTTTAATTTTCTGTGTAGAAGGGGATTGGTGCGCTTTTCGCGCTGACACTCGCGTTAGGATGCACAACTGGCGCGTCTGTTAGGCCATTAATAGTGCCACCGCACCAAAATACGAGACTAGTGCAGAATTTTACAGAAAGATCGCACCAATTCAACTTCAAGGGGATCTGCGAGAATCCTCATCTTTGTTTGACGATTTGTGAGAGGAGGCAGATCGGAGAAGTTATGGATCTTTCCGAGGGAGGCAGATTGTGTTTTGGAGGTTCTATACATGCAATTTGCCTGATGGTGGTGGATTTGACTATCATGACAAGTAGTCATTAAGGGGGGAGTTAGAAATAATTAATTCCTACTTGTCTATGGTTGTAATTCTCAATTTGAGGAGTTTGTTCCTACATAATAAGAATTAACTAGAATATAGTTTCTCCTAGTTTAGTGTGTGGTTGAGAGAATCTCTCAACCACACTACTGTACATCTAAGATATAATTCCTATCTTGAGACTATTGCTTGTATAAATATGTGTGTAAATTTCCTCATTAATGATATAGAACATATTTGAGTGTGTGTGCTATTTTATCTGTGGGTAAATCCATAGGCAATTCGCAAGCTACATCTGGATTAACAGTGTTAATAAGAATTTTATGATCGTGAAAGATGCTAGATGCAATAAAGTACCTGATCGGCGGAGCAGGGCCTAGTGGATTTGGCTCTAAATCTACCACTGAAGATGTCACCTCTGCTTGCAACCTTCAATGTTTAACTGCAATAATAACTGGTAATGATATGTCCGTTCATACCTTTCTTTATGTTCTAAAGTAATAAGTTGCATTGTCTGCTTCATTTGTCTAGCTTTATATTGCAAGCAATCTTAATGTAAAGTTGCTTGATGTACAAGCGCCACCTCTGTTATAGGGGCAGAGACAACAAGAGTGCTGGCTAAGCGAGGGGCAAGATTGATAATTCCTACATGGAATCTGAAGGCCGGGGAAGATGTGAAATCTCGTATTCAGGAAGAGATACTGACAGCAGAAATCATCGTGATGGAGCTGGATCTCAGCTCTTTTGCATGTATAAAAAGATTTGCCACAAACTTTATATCCTGCGGCTTACCACTCAATGTTCTTATGTGAGTACGTGTTCAAATTCAAGAGAAAAATTCTTTCAATTATTCAATAGGTAGATATCACAGAAACGGAACAAAGAAATTAGGAAACTTCAAGACATGTAGTGACCAACGCAGCTGTGCATCTTGCAGAAACAACGCTGGAAAGTTTTGTCATGAATTCCAGGTTTCTCAGGATGGCTATGAGATGACTTTGGAAACTAAATCATCTCGGTATGCACTAAATATTATGGTTATGAGAGCTCTGTACTTAGATGCTATTTTCTCTAAGTTTAAGAGACTACGCCGCTCTGACTGGCTGTGCTTATTTTTAGGCCACTTTCTTCTAACCGGGCTGTTGCTCGATAAAATGATCGAAACATCTAATGAAACAGGGGTTCAGGGAAGGATTGTAAATGTTTCTTCTGGTATTCACAGCTGGGTGGCCGGTAAAGCAAGAATCCAGTTTAAACTGTTAAGCGATCCCAAGAGGTTTGTTTCTACTGCCTTTTATAAGTTCCCTATTTCGACTGTGTGTTCGGCTACGATTAAAAGAATTTAATACTAATTCTGTGAGCTTTACAGTTACGACGCCACGCGCGCATATGCTCAATCTAAATTGAAAAATATTCTACACACAAAAGAGCTTTCCTTGAGACTCGAGGTAACCTTGATCTTAGAGTTACGTTTTCTATAACCTCTCAAATTAACAAATTTTTTTAAAGGAATAAACATTCGACATAAGTTTACGTCTAGAATGCAGAAAATGAAGGCCAATGTGACAACAAATTCTATCCATCCAGGCATTGTAGGGACCAGAATCACTAGAGACAGTGACGGATTTCTCACAGGTAACCATAATATGGTTATCCTGCTTTACTACTTTTTCTATTTTCTTCTTGGAAGCTAGCCCGCGCAACACATTAAATTTCAATTGTCTCTATTAAAAATCACATTTATTTATTTTATTCCAATGCGGGAGCGAGCTACAAAGATGTGTGGAGGAAAATGATGGGAGAGAACTTTTTATAAGCCCACCTAAGTTTCATAAGCCATGTTCCTTCAGTTTTAAGATTAATTCCTCTTTAGCGTGAGACATGTCTGCATCACCTTTGTCCAATTTTAATTGTACAATCAGAATATCCATTCTCCCGTTTATTAGCCTATGAGAACTTGATTTAGGATTTGAAACTTACCTTGTATTTTCACTAGTATTCATGACATTTTTGGAATTTGAAGGGAAAAAACAGTGCTACTAACCAAAAATAGAGATGGTATCATCATTAAAAATTATCTTTATATTAAAGAATAGATTGATTTTGTTTTTTAGCTATTTTTATATGGAGAATTTAATAAGTTTGCAGAATTTTAATTTTATTTCAATTATTAATTATTATAATGATGGTAGGAGTTATTATTATAAAGAAAGTAAAATGATTTTAATATTGCATTTGTAGGTGCTCCATGAATTAGGCAAGGCAAGGCAAGCGATAATGAAGAAATACTAAGAGTGCACACATTTATATTTCAGTTACGCAATACATTTATTTTATTTTATTTCAGTAAGTAGCTCTCTTGGAAATGGTTGAACAATGCTATAAAACTTGCCTTACAGGAATTTATTATTTTATTCTTAGCAGGAAGAAGGATGGGTGGTTTGGTGGGCCTCCAAGAAATGATTAACTACCCAGAAAAAAGCTAGTGATAGAGACTTCTCTGCAACTTCAGCTTGTTGTGAAACTTGCTGTGAAGACGATCATAATAGTTCATTACCTCAATTAGATTCATTGGATATGAAGCTTCCTCACGAAGTAGATCACCACCAATTTGGATACCAATTGCAACAATTCTCGGGCCGCAAACAGGAGACGGAGCCAACTTGAATTGTGAAAGCGAGTAGTGGAGAAGCTAACTTTGTAGGTCACCAATAGATTGAGAATTGACCTATATCATGTTTCCACTACCTGTGTCAATTTTCCATCTTTTGTAAAACCTTCATGAAGACAGAATTGCCAATCAATTGTAGATTCAAATGCATATACATTATTACAATTCTTTGTTATCAAGGAAGTCAATTCCAATTATACAAGGGTTTTGAAATTGTGTTTTAACAATGGATATGAATTTAATTTCCAACATTTAATGTGATTGAAGCTTTGAATTTATATGTTAGAGAGTAAACCCTCTTGTAGGATGGAGAAATCTAGAACATTTTTCTTTTGCTTCATAATATGTCTTAAAATGAAGTTCCAACTGAGGATCCAACATGTTCAAATGACATGAATGTATTTTCAGCAAATATAAGTGTGTTGTCTTATTATTTTCAATGTTTCTTTTGATAATTGTTTTTCATTTAGATTTAAAATGACTTTGTTGTTAGCTTTAAAAATAATGGATTTATTTATTTATTTTATCCATAAACAACATAAATTTAAGGTAATTAAAATCACTATTTGGAAACTTTGAATGTTTTTTTTTTTTTTTTGTAGGCTGAGGTGGGACTCTCCGATTTACATGTCCATTAAGTACCCCTCAACCGGGGGAAGGGTAGCCCAAGATTTGAACCCAAGACTTCCGGTTCGGTGAGACTTCATTTCCACGGCCATTGCCGCTTGAGCTACCCCATGTGGACTGGAAACTTTGAATGTTGAAACCATCTTAAAAGAACATTTAAAATTATTTTATTTATATTTTTTAAAATATATTTTTATATTGTCTGTTTGAATTATGGGCATATAGTTTCTATAGAGACAATATGTTTTTAATCTCATCTATTGTCTCTGAAAAGAAAAAGATGTAATTGTATCTAAAGAGACAAAAATGAAAATGTCTCTACAAAGACAAATGAAATTCTCTAGAGACACAAATGAAATTGTCTCTTAATAGACAATAATTCCTATCTTTATAGAGACAATAATAATATGTGTTCTATATTGTCTTTAAAGAACAAATTTTTAAGACAATAATTTTGAGACATTAAAATTTTTGAGACACTTGGTTAAAAACAATATTTAAGACAATACACAAGTTTTTTTTTATCCTAAGTTATGGCAATGGACTCAAATATTATTATAAAACCACCCTAATATAACAGTGGCAACATATTAATGTATAGAGGTGTCATCTATTCATTTGTTTTTTCTTTGGGGTCTCTCGTCTAGAATAGTACTCTGATTAACTATTTTTAATCCATTTCAATTCTTCATCATATAAGCTATGAAAAGGTCTCTCAATAAGCTTTCTGCTGCGATTTTGAAAGCGTTCCCTCTTGCAGCTGTATCAAATTGTTCGTAAAAATTATGTTCATTTTAGAGAAATAAGCTAGTTATGTCATATTTGTTATTAGATTTTCTACTTATTACCCTAGTATGTATAAAATATTTTAATTGTATTTCTTTTTATTTATTTAAATTGTAGTTATTATATTAAAAGAATACAAAGCTAAAAAAATTTAGTGGTTTAATTTTAGTTATAAATTTTTTTATTTAGTAAACTATTGTTTTGTATAACAGTAATTTAATTTTTATTTCATAGAAAAATTATATATATATATATACCAAAAAAATATCTCTCTTTTATAAATATATATCCTTTTATATACCACTCATCGCAACTATAAAATACTTCACAAAATGTCACATATCTCTAAATATTTTTTATTTTTTCTATTTATTTCAAATTAAAGGACAAAAATTCTTATCATCGATTTAAATACTATCACTTTCCCTAACATTATATAACAAGGAACCCCTCCGAATAACCATCCTTTTCCATTATCCTCGAAGTATTCATAGAACTCAAGCATGTTAGCTATTTTTCTCCACGCACAGTTTCTTAGATTCAAAATTATTCAAAAGAGTTGTAAAATGATTACCGTAGATATTTTTCACAAAATATTAGAAAAAACCCTGAATTTTTTTTTATATATGAAACCTCGTTATCTCTTTTAAAAATTGGAAAAAATTGAATTTTAATAAATATTTGTTATCAGAAATGCAACTAAAAATAGAATAATAAGAAAAAACAAATGAAATAAATTAAAAGTAAAAATAATAAAATATGAATGAGACTATCTGTAAATCAATTCTAAACTCTAAATTTAAAAATCTGAATTAGTAATAAAATTTAAAAACTGAATTAGTAATAAAATTATTTTCATATTATCGGTAGCTTTTTACAATACAAACATATTAAATTTTTTTTATTAATGATTATGCGAGAAATATGAATAATAATATTTCCAAAAACTTTTATATTCAATAATTTATATTTTTAAATTATTATAGTTATATATAAATCAGGTTTTAAATCCTTTTATTTTAAAATTTATAACTTATAATTAATTTAAAAAAAATAAAAGTAATATAAATATCATAAATAAAATAAAATATATACTAATAATTTTGTTAATTAATATCTAAGTTTTACAAATAGAATGAAATACTTGAGCATCAAAGAGATATAGAACAATCGGTGAAGGAGCGCGCTGTTAAGGCGCTCCATATGCAAAGGTCACCGGTTCTAGTGTCGCTGATACCAAAAAATCCAGCATGGTTTCCGCTGGTGCGACTCAGGCCGGGTGCGATCCCCGGGTGACTTTGACAGCTTAGATGCCCCTGAGTAGGGTTGGAATTTGGATTCTTTATTACCTGTCAAATAATTTTTTTTGAAGTTTTGGGTTTTTATGTTGGCCGTCAAGGAACGTTATGTCTAAAATTTTGCTCTTCAATCAAAATGTTTTGATAATAAATCGACCCTTC